>JADBJO010023918.1:22500-25853 GCA_016801955.1 Conus betulinus | reverse complement strand
CTAGAGGAGTAAGTCTCTTTGTGGCTATATCTTGTCGAAAAAGCGCCATGCTGGGGCAGACCGATATCATAGTAGTAAATATTGTACTTCTCGTTGTACGAGCAGTCCCTGATTAGAACAAAATCGTTAGTAGTTTCAATTCTTTATTCACATTGCGTCACATCTGCAATGCACATATCTCTTTTATTGACGTCTGAATGTGTACATCATAGATTTTCATTTCAGTTGGTAGGAGTTTACACTGTAATATCCAGTGGACACACTTACTAACACGTCTACGTTTTATGATTGGACATTAGGATCTCTGTTTCCTAGATAAAAGGGTTAAGCTGGCAATTGGTAAAGATCGACCGTTTGGTGACCAGCTCAAAAAACAAAACACAACAAACAAAATAAAAAGAAAAAAAAGAAGAAGGATGAGTAGAGCCAAGTCGTTATTGAAGACAATTGATAGATGCTGTGAACACCATAGATTGACACTTCATCAGAGGATTACAGATCGATATATTCACGGTCTGATGGATTCTATCAGACTAGAGGAAACTTGTACTGCCTGTGGTTGGTGGGAGCTTCTTTTGTCCATCACTAGATCCGCAACAGGAACTCTAACACTGCTTAGTGCCTGCGGTTGATGACAAGTTGTGTGTTAGTCACCAGCTCCACTGTATAAACCCTAGAACGCGCTGAGGTGACCTGTCGTTGCTTTTGTTTTCTTTTAAGATCCGTCATCGTCCTCGTAATATGACCTTTATTTCCACCACGGTGAATTTATTGCCAGCATGGTTTACTCAAAAGATCTTTTAGGTGCCAGGACTGATTGAGGTTGAAGTTTAGCTGCACGTTGAATTTATTACCAGCATGGTTTACTCAAAAAGATCTTATAGGTGCCAAGACGATTGAGGTTGAAATTTGGCTTCACGTTGAATTCATTGCCAGCATGGTTTACTCAAAAAGATCTCATAGGTGCCAGGACGATTGAGGTTAAATTTGGCTTCATGTTGAATTCATTGCCAGCATGGTTTACTCAAAAAGATCATATAGGTGCCAGGACGACTGAGGTTGAAATTTGGCTTCAGAGGTGTGAAGATCCTTCAAGTTTCATGCGCGTGTCAACTTGGCAAAAACTCTGACGAAAAGCTGTAAAGTCTATAATGGTGGTGGTGGAGACGATTGCTGTCTGCTCTAAAGGCAGGGGAAGACAGTGCTTCTCTGGGTCCTCCCCAGCACCTTCGGGTGTTTCTTTTTCTTCTTATAATGGTAGTGGTGGAGACGATTGCTGGGCAGAGGCGTTTGCTGTCCAGTCTCTCATAAAATCCCGTGAGGTAGGAAACTCCTTACTGTCCTTAGGGCCTCCGGTCAATGGGACGTCCATTTTCCACTGACCGAAACTCATCAGCGTGGTGATAGTGGATGTATGCTTTTTTTTACGCTGTTCGCTCAGTCTCTGTTGTATCATATATTATCTGTTTATTGAAGTATGTTTCATGTATTTGTGATTATATATGCTGCAAATGAGCTTAGTGTGGAAGATGTGTGGAAAAAGAGCCAAATAATGATATTGAAAATGGAGACGTAGTCACGTCATAAACGATGGAAAATGGACAACTATACTACGGAGAAACATTCCTGAGGAAGTCTGAATTAGTAACGATCGTTATGATTTCGTTGTTGTTGTTGCTATTGTTGTTGTTGTTGTTGTTGTTGTTATGATCGCGTCGCGATTAAGCAATGAGCATGGACGAGATCATGTAAATATTGTTGAGGGTTATTCGTGCTGTGGATGGTAGAGGTGGAGGAATGTTACTTGAAGAATAATTAGTTATTAGTAAGTCATCAGTGCCACCCGTATGGGGTCAGGGGTTCCCGTTTGTTCCAGATTCTCTATTCGTTTAAATAACGTTTATTTCAGAAACAAGTAAGCAGAATACCCTCATAATTGTCAGGACAAATGAACAACAAGCCCTAGGCTTATACTGTGTTCAAATATGTATTTACATATATTGGCGTTCACAATATACTAAACATGTTACCTCGTGGTTGAGTTTTTTTTTAAAGGAAACACAAAAAAGAAGAAAAGGAAAATTTTTAAAAAAAACAGTGGAAGGAAAATGAAATGAATAACATGAAAAATGGGAGGAAGGGAGTGGAATCAACAATCACGTCATCAACAAGAATATGTGTGAACAATTTACAAACAAGGCAGAAACTTATAGAGTAACTGTAAAGTTGTTTCAGGGTAGAAACCATCGTTTCTATAAGTAATGCGTTGAAGTATGATAGTTCAATTTAGATTAACCTTTTGCCTTTTTTTCTTTGCCCTCTTTGTCCTGTCCCCTTTCATGTTGTGTTTCATTTTCTCTTAGTGTTTTTCTTCCCTTTCGAAGACACTATGACACCAATCGCTTAAGCAGAAGAAAGAATTTACTATTCTCTATTGTAGTCTGCAGAAGGAGCACGACGGAGGAGAAACTCTATGGGCAGAACTCCTGACCGGATAGAAAAACAAAAAAAAAAATGTAACATCACTTTGGGCAAAGGAGCCTATGGCGAACTCTGACATGGGGACCGTCATTCTTCACTGCCGACTAACTGACCTGGAAAGAAAAAGTTCCTGACACAGTGAGGGAGACAGCCGTTCAAATTATCATGACCATTCTGTCTGCATGGCTGCAGCCGAAAGTTAAGAGCATACTGCCACCAAGGGGAGAAATTAAAAAAAAAAAAATTCTGCATTTCAAACGAGGGCTTTACATACTCATGTACGGCTGATTTGATGGTGAAAGGGGGAGTCTCTCTCTCTCTCTCTCTCTCTCTCTCTCTCTCCCCTCCTCTCTCTCTCTCTCTCTCTCTCTCTCTCTCTCCTCTCTGAACCAAAGGGTATTTTTCAGAAGCATGCATTCGTGAAGATTTCTGGGCACCATGAAAGCCCAGAGGGCGGACCTAAGTGATTGCCTTGCACGCCGTTCAGTGCCGAGTCGTGCAAGTCACTTCTGTGGGTGTTTTTTTTTGTTTTGTGTGTGTGTGTGTGTGTGCTACAAAAAATTTAGATTCGTTGGATTAGTAGAGTCAAGCTCTTTTACCTAAAGCATCGACCAGGTCATGAGAACCAACTAGCTCAAAGGTAACTGAACAGATTACTTGCCGAGACCGACGGATGTGTGTGTGTGTAAAACGCACACGCTGGTTGCCTTTTGAACTGTCACTTCAAGTGTGACATTGTGTTTGTGTTTTGCTGTTTGCACAGCAGCGAAGTTGCTTTAGTGCCTTCCGGATGGATTCGTTTGAGACTAGTCTCTTCAAGTTCAGGAATGCTCAGCGTTAGTGAAGACATTACGTTTCTCTCAGTTCTTACA
>JADBJO010023918.1:2500-17500 GCA_016801955.1 Conus betulinus | reverse complement strand
TCCGAAAGTCGGTGATGGGATTTTATGTATGTGCAAGGTGTTATGTGTGCGTTCACACACGGAACCTCGGTTTATAGTCTCATTCGAAGGACTGTATGGGAAATGGAGTCAGAACCAATGTTAACTCTGAGGGAAACATCCCCTAGTACCGAGACGGCCCGGCGGAGATTCGAACCCCGCAACCCCAGGATCACCAAGATTACGAGTCCGGCGCTCTACCAACTGAGCTATTCCGGCGTCTATCGAGCTGGCAACAATCACAAGGGTCCTCCCCCCTCCACCCGCACCCACCCCTCCCACACACACGTGCGCTCTATACCTCAGGCGCTGTTCAGAGTAGGTAACGAAAGTGAAGTAGTTTTTTATGTCACACGATTTACATGCATCTAAACCCGTGTGTCTGCACGTTTTCCTCCTTCTAGATAAAGTGACACGGCCGTTGGAAAGTCACGCATACCATTGTTCGCTCATTTCCTCGTGAAGTTCAGAGAAGCATGTCCATTTAGTGTCAGCCGTGTTGCTCCACTGAAGATCCTACTGTAGTCTGCATGACCCGGTTGAATCGCATCTGCTCCGCAAGACACTGAGTGTGCCTATTGAGACAGACTGTCTTCTTTCCCGTCAGACACAAACACTTGACAGCAGACTCCATGAAAACTTTGTTAAGCGATGCCCCACCTGACGTGTCTTTTGATCCAGGATTTTCCCGAGGAAAAGTTTATTTTATTTAAACAACATTTCTGGTGTGTGTGTGTGTGTTTTTTTTAGAAGGTTTGTTTTAAAAGGGTTTTTTTTTTTTTTTTTTTTTTATACTGAGTTGTGAGTTGACTCAAACGCAGTAACAACCCTGATATTGTCCTTAACGGTCGATGGGGCTTTAAGCAACATTGTCTTACCTTACCTTCCCTCCTCTACACTTACCTGCTTGGCTGTATCCGTTCTCACCTTAATCTGCTACGTTTTACTCTTTTGGCCTTCAGCAGAATGACGTCATAACATCCTACGATGACTGTGCCCAGTCTGACACTAGTACTCACTCGCAGTCAGACTGACCAGACTTGTGACGGTGGAGAAGAAAAAAAAAAGATAAGCAGTAAAATGATGGTTGGTTGTTATGTTTTGTAACTGTGCGTTGCTTTATATGTTACACGTCAGCAGGTGAAGTTCATCTGGATACCAACGTCTGATTTCAATCTGCTAAGATTGCTGATCAATATCTCTGTGGTTGTCTTCTCTGCCTGTCAGTGCATTATGAAACCACTTAGTTTTTTTTTTTTTTCTCCAGAAAGTACAGAGTTAAACATTCCCTTTAACCGCTTAATTTGGTACCTCATCTGACAAGTTTTTGACTGTTTCGGGATCTCTTACGTTCCTGTATGGTGAATAGAAATGGAGATAACCTGTGCTTATTTTCAGTTCAAGTCTCAGAGCTGCGACCTCACAATTTCTTGAGAGAGATCAACTTTATTCATCTGATCTAACATTTTACGGAAGTCAGATTTTTAACGAAATTTCCCGTATGTTTTTAGATAGTGTATTATAAAGGGTTGTGTGAATTAGCTTTAAAAAAAAAAACTTGTGATTTGATTTCAACGCGGTGTCAGCCCTGATGTGGCCCTTTGTGGTCGGCTGGACTATAGGCCACATGACGGTTACCAGTTATAGTTTCCTGAAAGCTCAGACAGCAAGTGTGAAGGCAACTCTATCAAGCAGAGTCGCAGCAATTAAATGGTCGAATCAAGCCTCTGTTGGTTCAACAGAATACATTAGCACCCTGGCTTGGACTGCCAGACACTGATTTCAAGTCCTCATAGAATGTGACTGAGTTGGGGAGACTTGTTCTGCACAATTCTTAGCCACTGACAATGTTTGGGTTATTGAACAGCAGAGCTCACCACTCAGACTGTTCCATATCCTTTTAATCTCCCTTGCATCCTTAAATGGATCCTCAAGCATAGGCTCAAAGATTGTCCCTTACATTTTATACTGTTTGCGTAATGTTTTCAGCAACTTTTTTTCTCTCCACACTTTCGTTTTTTGTTTAGTTCTACTACCTTTCGCTGGCTGCTTTGGGGTGCTGCTGGATTCTTTTTCGAACCCTTAGCGGTCGGAACACCACAGAATTATGGACTGTGGTGTGTCTCTATCTGACGCCAAGAGCACAGAGACAATCGGCTGTGTCTCCCTGATGAGTCCGATCCAGCGGACGAAAGGCTTCGGAGCAGGCATACACACAGATTTGTCTTCAAGAGGGATTGCGATAATTTCCTCATGCAGCTAGTGAAGGGTTTTCGTATTTATGATATATATTTTCGCTTTTACTTCATCTTCAGTTTTTCTTTTTCAATTTCAAATTTTTTGCCAAGTCATTACTGAAATGATGGAAGAATTGTTAACCACTGCACTTGTTTTGCTCGAACTTCTACGGTGAAGACACGGACCTGAAAGCCGGATTCCCTGAAGCTGCTCGCTAGACTGGCATCCTTCACAGTCTTGCAGACACTGGGCAGCTGAGGTTAGGTCAGGCAGATTTTATGAACAACCACATAAATCATTTTCAGCGCTGATACGACAAACAATGCATGGGTCATTAGACAATGAAGCTGATCAATCAGATCGTTGATACTTTAACAAAAATTCATTTTATTCAGTCCTTAAACTTTCAGGCTAAGAATTGTTTTCTCTTTTGATAAGTCTTTACTTTGTTGTTGGTGTGATTGGTTTTCTAATGGTTCTTCCTTCCTGTCCTCCTGTTTTGCCCTTGCAGGGATACCGTTGGGTAGCTGCTGGATTTTCCTCATCTCGCCATGATTCCGAGAAGGCTACAGAACTACATGTGATGTAACTCATGAAATCACAAACAGAGGAAGCTGGGCTCTGTGTATACGAGATGAAAGCCAGTCTAGATTGAGGAAACCGATGGTTGAACTTTCATACCAGGGTTTAACACCTCTCTCTCTTGTGCTTCCAGTGAAAGGTTTAGTATTTACTCAACACCCTACTACATTCACCTCATCCTGCCTCCTCTACACACCCCCCTCCTCTCCCTCAACACAGGTATTATTACTATCCTCCTCGTCCTCCTCCTCCTCGTCCGCATCATCAGCATCATCATCATCATCATCGACGCCGTCCGTTGTCGTCGTCGTCATCATTATCATCATCATTATTTTACTTCGTAAGACGTTGCGCTTCTGCCCTTCGATGACTGTTTGCGGGGTAAGGGGGAGTGGGGTGAGGGGTAGGTAGGATTTTGAATTTCTATACCTACGGTGGTGAGATGATCACATAGTTTAAAGCGGTGCATCTCCTCAGAGAGTTATCAGGGACAGACACAAGCTGCCCATTTCTACTGACGAGTCTTTCCATTAAACGAAAGCCGACTGAACGACCGATACAAATGGATTCGTTTTCAAAACATGATTTCGTTGTTTCCCTGTGCTACCAGGTTTTGGTGTTGATATTCTCTCTCTCTCTCTCTCTCTCTCTCTCTCTCTCTCTCTCTCTCTCTCTCTCTCTCTCTCTCTCCTGATGTATCATTTCGAGCAGTTGGAAATATGACTGCTTCAACTGGTTGTTCAACTGCGCCCCTTCACGAGGGGCAATGAACTATTAATGAATAAAAATCCGTATCCGTATCCGCCTCTCTCTCTCTCTCTCTCTCTCTCTCTCTCTCTGCACACACACCCTTACACACACACACACACACACATACACACACACACACACTATATATATATATATATATATATATATTGTTCTGCACAATTCGTAGCCGCTGACAATGCTTGGGTTATTGAACAGCAGAGCTGACCACTCAGACTGTTCCATATCTTTTGATCTCCCTTGCATCCTTAAATGGATCCTCAAGCATAGGCTCAAAGATTGTCCCCTACATTTTATACTGTTTGCGTAATGTTTTTTTAGTTTTCAACACTTTTTTTCCTCTCCACACTTTCGTTTTGTTTAATTCTACTACCTTTCGCTGGCTGCTTTGGGGGTGCTGTTGGATTCTTTTTCGAACCCTTGGCGGTCGGAAACACACAGAATTATGGACTGTGGTGTGTCTCTATCTGACGCCAAGAGCACAGACAGCAGCCGTGTCTCCCTGATGAGTCCGATTCAGCGGACGAAAGGCCTCGGAGCAGGCGGCACGTGTGTGGGAGCTCGTGCCCGAGGGCGGCATAAAACAACACCCTCCATGAAGACAGCTCCAGCGAAATCAGATCGTTTGATGCTTCCATACTTCCATAATATATTTATAATGACGGAGCTTCAGGCGCACTGTGCACTGCATGGAGGTATGAAGGGAAGAAAGAAAGAGGAGCAGAGTCGGGGGTGGGGGGGAGGGGGGGGGGGGGGGGCGGCGAAAGGCAAGGACGGGAGTGTATTTGAAAACCAGAGATGAGGAGAGGGCGAGAGTAACGGTGGGGGGAGGGGGGCGGGGGGGGGCTGGGTGAGGGGGGGGCGGGAGTGGTGTAGGGGCAGGATGGAGATCAGCAGCAGGGACAGGGGGGGGAAGGGTGAGCTGGGATGTGTGGGAGGCGAAAGAATGGTGCTGGTGGATGATAGGTGAGGTGGGGAGGAGGGAGGGTGGGTGGGTGGAATCGTGAGATGGGCTGGGGAATCGAGGATGACATTTATGAATGGCAAGGGCTAAGAGAGAGAGAGAGAGGGGGGGGGGGAGGGAGGGGGGGGGGGAGAGACGGAAGAGAGAGAGAGAGACAGAGAGAGAGAGAGAGAGAGAGAGAGAGAGAGGGAGGGGAGGGAGAGAGAGAAACGCAAACAAACACACACACACACACACACACACACACACACACACACACGCACACACACACACTCATACACACACACACACACACACACACACACACACACACACACACACACACACACACACACATCCTACATATCTAAATCGCTGATTTTGCTATCAGCTTTCATTTATTATGAATTTGTTTTCGTTCAGTTCGTAATTTTGTAAGCAAACATGCCATGTTAATCAAACTACATTAATTCAATTTGGCCTCTGAAGGTTGTTGATGGACTTTAAATGATGACAGCATAGATAGTGAATAATCTGTGTACATACAAAAAGTAAAGTGCTATATCTGGGACATGAACGAAGACGCAGTTTCGTAAGATCGGAAGATGTTGTGTATAGCGGACAGTGCAGTTTCAAATCCATATTGTTTTTAAAAGAAAATGCACTCTTATATAGTGTGTGCATTAAAAACAACAACAACAACAACAACTACAACAAACACAACCAACAAAAAAAAAAACCGAAAAAAAAAACGGTTGGTCTGTGACAATGCAATTTTTCATTTGATTTAGAAGGTAGTGGTTCCACGCATGTTATAAACGCATTCAATCCGTGACGATTCCTAACGAATTAAGGTTTACACACACGCACCCCCCCCCCCCCCCCCACACACACACATCTCTCTCTCTCTCTCTCTCTCTCTCTCTCTCTCTCTCTCTCTCTCTCTCTCTCTGCGCTTCCTCATTTCATCAGCTCTGGCCTTCACGAGGAGTCCTGGCAGCTATGAGTCACAGTATTGTTCATTTGCTCCACTGTCCTCTGGCTCCCGTCCTTTACCCCACCTCTGTCAGTCTGTCTGTCTGTTTGTCTTTCTTTGTCTGTCTCACTCTCTCTGGCTGTCTGTGTGACTCCCTCTCTCTCTCTCTCTCTCTCTCTCTCTCTCTCTCTCTCTCTCTCTCTCTCTCTCTCTCTCTCCTGCATGCCTGCATACACGCCCAGAATTTCCGTCCAACTACAAACTCTTGGTGAGAAAAATGGCTTAATATTTGTGTGATAGTATTGTAATTTGGGGAGGGGGGGGGGGGGGGGGGGGTTCTTTTTCGTTGTTGTTTTTTTGTTTTTTCCCATATACCACTTTTGGTGTCAATGGTGTTGGAATTAACCTACCTTTCTTAACTCTCGACACATTCGTTGCTATAACTATTAGTAACGCAGAGAAGCTGTATATTTCGCTCGTGAGCGATCGTTATGAGTCTACTTACATTTATGTGTTTTGTGTCGTGTTGTCGATGTGACATTTTGTTTGTAACTATGTTGAGTGTGTTATATAGAGCATTTTTGTACTGCTGCAGAAATTTAATTTGTTTGCCATGGAAAAGATTCATTTGGTCATCATTATGTTTATGCTATTTTGTTTGGGTAGTCTGTTTTATTATTTTTAATGACCATGCCGTTTTGCGATCTTTGTATTGTTGTGATATTTTCCAAAGCAAATGTGTACATTACTGTGTAAAGAAGCTGGCTATTCCTTTCCAGTCATATGGCGGTGCGATACAAAAAGTTATAATCCTTCTTGTAAGATAACATGGCAAATATTACGATATCATCTTTGATTTGTCAGGACTAGGAGACACTCAGGAAAGAAGGGATGTTTTCCACTATCTTAGGAAAAAGTCCTACAACATTTATGCTTGCAAGACACTCATTTAACCCCAAATAAGAAAAAAAATATGTTGCATCAGAATGGGGTTATACATGTCTCTTTGCCTCTTACAGATCCAATGCAAGAGGTGTAGCTGTGCTGTTTAATAATAATTTTGATTCTAAAATCAGCAATATTGATAGGGATGTTTATGGTAACTACATTATATTATCTTTAAAAACCATGGATAAAGACATACTGTTAATAGACTTATATGGACCGAACGTAGACAATCCCGATTTTTTTTTTTATTAATTTAAGAGAAAAAATAATAAACTACCACGGTCACGATCTCATAATAGTTGGTGATTTTGAATTTAGTTTTTGATCCATGTGTAGATTACAACAGTTACAACAATATAAATAACCCTAGGGCTAAAGATGCTGTGGAAAACATAATATTAGAATTAAGTCTCGCAGATGTGTGGAGGGAGAGTAATCCACAAGTCAAACGATTTACTTGGCGAAGAAATTCTCCGTTTAAAACAAAGTCGTTTAGATCATTTTCTAATTTCAGAGAGTTATATGGAACTATGACGACTCGGATATCATTCCAGGATATCGATCCGATCATTTTATGATTTTACTCAAATTAAAGCTTGGGAAAAACTGTGAAAAGAAATACTTTTTGTAAGTTTAACTCTGATCTACTGAGAGACAAACTATTATGTAGATGAAATAAACAAACTGATAGACGAGGTGATATGTGAGTATTCAGGGCTCCTACCCAGAGTTGAGTTTGCTGCTACGGGCTCAGTTGGGAAGACTGGGACCACACAGTCGAGTTTCATCCACTTAATGGATGCGTTTCTGAGAGTGTTGCTCAAATTTCCTGACCAACACTGCAGGTGCCTGTATCTCTCGGGCCTGGTTGACGCCGGGGGATATTATGAAAGAAAGCGTAGAGTACAGCCCTGTCATGTAGTCTCAGACCGAAATGGAAATCCGTAGCATCATCTTAATCATCCTCATCATTCTCATCGATCAGCATTAAAAAAAAAAAAAAGTCTCAAATTCTGTGGCCCTTCATGCCGTGCTCTAATGGTGACCTCAGTTTCAATATCCTCTCCGCGTCTGTGGCCTTGGTTTGGTTCCGTCAGGGTCACCGGTATCGGCGGGTCCATGGGGCTGTCGTTGGACAGACGTGGTGGCGCCCTCCGGGGGGAGAGCTCACTCACGCCGGCTCTGCGACTAAGCAATTATTGTCGCCAGTAGGGGGCTTAGTAGGTGGTGTCCTGCGTATGTTAGATCAGAACAGGCGCCACTGAACACCACCGAAGTGACTCGGCAGCAGTGCAGTGTCTCCTCCGGTGGGTTGCCTCTTGACGGCTTGACATTGGCTGCTCCCTGTGGATTGCCGGTGCTGGGGTTGCGGCGGGGCCGACCGGGCTGTAGCTGTCGACAGGGTGTCGGAATGAGCGGCGTGGGTGCACTGCCTCTGTTATTTATAGTTTTTTTTTTTATTACTGAAAATTCTACATAAAAAAACTATTGTTTATGCTACTATGAGGAAAAAGAAAGCTACTGAAAAGGAAAAAAACCTAGTTTAAAAATATTGAAGAATTAGAAAAAAAAAAAAAAAAAAAAACAAATCAGAAGAAGACATGGAATTGCTAAAGGAAACGAACCAAAATCTAGTTTCACTCAGAGAAAAGAAATACAAGGAGTGATATTAAGGTCCAGGGCAAAATGGACAGCAGAACAGGAAAAGGTAACAAAATATTTTTGTAACTTGGAAAAAAAGGCACTTCGTAAACAAAAGTATGACAAAGCTAGTACATCAAAACGGAGATTTTACTAGATGAACTAGAACGAATAAAAACCGAAGTAAATGACTTTTACTGTAAAGTATATAAAAAAAGTTATGATGTATTTGAGATAAGTGATTTACTTAATAAGCATCCTACATTATCACAAAAAGAGAGGGACTCCTTAGAAGGGGACATAAGTTTAGAAGAAGCAGGCTATGCATTACAACATATGAAAAATGGAAAGAGTCCTGGTACGGATGGATTTGGAGCTGAATTTTATCAATTCTTTTGAAAAAAAAAAAATGAGACCATACGTTGTACGCGCTCTAAACCAGTCGTTCGAAGACGGAGAACTTTCAGCAACACAAAACAGGGGGGCTTATTACTTGCATTCCCAAACCAGAAAAATCTAAAGAACACATAAAAAAAAAATTGGAGACCAATTTCATTGTTAAATGTCTTATATAAGATTGGAGCATCGTGTATTGCAAACAGGATTAAAAAAACTCTTGAAAAATTAATCAATGAGGATCAGACTGGATTTGTAGCCAACCAATATCTTGGAGACAATATTAGACTGGTTTACGATTTAATCTGTTATCCTGACACAACACATAGGCCTGGTCTCTTACTCTGTTTAGACTTTGAAAAAGCTTTTGATTCTTTGGATTGGCAATTTTTGTTTACAGTTCTGGAATCCTTTGGTTTTGGAGAGGGTATTTGTAAATGGATACGAACATTTTACACAGATATCAAATCAACAGTTATAGTCAATGGCCAAGTAGCTGATTGGTTTCCAATAGAACGAGGATGTAGGCAAGGAGACCCACTTTTCGCTTATCTATTTATACTCTGCGTAGAGATTTAAGCCATTATGATCAGAGAAGACAAAGATATAAAAGGCATTGACATCAACGACGAAGAACACAAAATATCTCAATTTGCTGATAATGCGCAGCTAATGAATAATGGTGATAGATTATCCTTTGAAAAGTTTATTCAGTTGATTTTAAAATTTGGAAATTTCTCAGGGCTGTTTATGAATGAAAATAAAACAGAAGCTGTCTGGCTTGAAAGTAAAAAAAGAATTCAAAAACAAAATACATGCAACATTTAAATATAATTTGGAATCCAGAAAAAAAAATAGAATAGTCGGTATATTGTTTACAAATGATATAAAAGATTGTGATCAGGCTAATTATGCTAAAACAAATGTCAGAAATAAAAGCTCTTTTCAATATTTGGATAAAAAGAAAATATAACGCCTCTTCGAAGAGTTGCTGTATTAAAATCATTAATGCTATCAAAACTAATACACCTCTGGACCCCGCTTCCCAACCCACCAGATGATTTCGTGAATAATCTCCAGAAAATGTGTTTTCGTTTCTATTTGAATGGTAAACGAGATAAAATAGCAGAAATACGGTAACAAAAAGTGTAAGATGTGTGTGGTCTAAATGTACCGGATATCAGAGCATATATTGCTGCACTGAAACTCATTTGGATCAGAAGGTTGAAAACTACGAAACATAAATGGAAAAATGTTGCAATGGAATTATATCCATTTCTTACTGAAATCGAAAAATATGGCCCAAGCTACGGTTTGCATAAAAAATCAGAACAACATCTTTTGGAAACATATTTATGTGGCATACAGTCATTTTTGCAATCTAGTTAGTGGGGGAAAACAAGTGCAGTTAACAATTCTTCCATCATTATAGTAATGATTTGGCAAAGATTTGAAATTGAGAGAGAAAAAAAAATGAAGTAAGTAAATGGGAAAAATGTATATCACAAATATAAAAACCCTTCACTAGCTGCATGAGTAAAACTATCGCAATCCCTCTCGAAGACACATCTATATGTATCGCCTGCTCCGAGGCCTTTCGTCCGCTGGATCGGACTCATCAGGGAGACACAGCTGATTGTGTCTGTGCTCTTGCGTCAGATAGAGACACACCACAGTCCATAATTCTGTGGTGTTCCGACCACCCAAGGGTTCGAAAAAGAATCCAACAGCACCCCCAAAGCAGCCAGCGAAAGGTAGTAGAATTAAACAAACGAAAGTGTGGAGAGGAAAAAAGTTGTTGAAAAACTAAAAATATTACGCAAACAGTATAAAATGTAATGGACAATCAAAATTAATATGTTCTATATCTAAAGGTACGAGGTTGTTCTATGACATCTTAATCAATGACAACAAACCTCCCAATTCCTGTCAAAAATGGACTGAGAAGCTAGGGATAGATATTCAGTGGAAAGAGGTTTTTTTAAAAAAAGTACATAAAATACAAGATGTCAAATTGAAATGGCTGCAGGTGCGTATTGTACATAGAATTCTCGGGACAAATGTTGTACTGAAAGAAATGAATATTGCAGATAGTTATTATTGTGATTTCTGTAAAGAATTCAAAGACAGAATTGAACATATATTCTAGACATGCAACATCTCAATTCGTTTCTGGAAAAAAAAAAAAAAACTTGAACAATTATTAAAAACAAAATGTACAACATGTACAAACATCAGTATAACTCAAAACATAGTAGTATTATTTGGCATAGAAAATAATATGACTACGGACTATGTTTTTGATTTATTGATACTTCTGGATAAATGTATATTTATAAATGTAAATTGGAAATGTCCGTACCTAGCATAGTAACCTTTGAAAGATACTTTTCTTCAAGACATAGAATAGAACAACACAATGCCAGATTATCATGAAAAACGGATGATTAAAAAAAAATATGGATGCCATATGAATTGCTATTCAGAAATACGCACTGAAACAGTAAACAGTAGGTCTTTTTACAAAAATCAAAAAGGGATTAAAGGAGAGAAAAAAGGAAAAAAAAGAGAAAAAGGGAAGGAACGAAAAAAAAAAAAAAGTAAAACCGTGAATCCAAATGTGAAAATAGCTTCAGAACGAACGAACCGATATCCACCCTCTCTCTCTCTCTCTCTCTCTCTCTCTCTCTCTCTCTCTCTCTCTCTCTCTCTCTCTCTCTCTCTCTCTCTCTCTCTCTCTCTCTTTTATGGTTGATCTTTCATAATGTCTGTCCCGTTACGTTTTGTCTTTGTATATGTGTGGGTAAAGATATGTGTATGTGTACATGCGTATGGATACATACATTTTGATGTAATGTGATGTGTTTTTGACATCAAATGATGAATTGATATAATTACTCATTGTGCATATACATGTATTCGTGTACTTTTTTGTATGTATGCAATGTAAATTTCATTCAAAGTGGTTAAAAATGTTAAAAAAAACCCCAAAAAAACTCTTTCACACTGACCTAGAAGATCTCTCTGTCTGTCTGTCTGTCTGTCTGTCTGTCTGTCTCTCTCTCTCTCTCTCTCTCTCTCTCTCTCTCTCTCTCTCTCTCTCTCTCTCTTTCTGTGTTAAATGCTGGTTTTGTTGTTGTTGTTTTGTTGTTGTTGTTGTTTTTTTTTTTCTCGTATGAAGAGTACCGGCCAAAGGCTAAAACAAAAGATCTGAGGAGAAGAGTCTGTTCCAGTGACTGGTTCTTGAAAGGCATTGGTTCTTCAAAACAATGATTGTCAGCCATACATCATCATCAACAGAAAATAGTAGGCGTGCCGTGCTTTGCAATACCTGGCTGTGCCGTCCTTTGCAATACTGTGTCATGCCGTGCTTTGTAATACCATGCTGTGCCGTGCTTTGCAATACCGTGCTGTGACATGTTTTGTAATACAGTGCTGTGCCGTGCTTTGTAATACCGTGCTGTGCCGTGCTTTGTAATACCGTGCTGTGCCGTGCTTTGTAATACCGTGCTGTGCTGTGCTTTGTAATGCCGTGCTGTGACATGTTTTGTAATACCGTTCTGTTCTGTGCTTTGTAATACCGTGCTGTGCTGTGCTTTGTAATACCGTGCTGTGGCGTGCTTTGTAATACCGTGCTGTGCCGTGCTTTGCAATACCGTGCTGTGCCGTGCTTTGGAATACCGTGCTGTGCCGTGTTTTGTAATACCGTGCTTTGTAATACCGTGCTGTGACATATTTTGCAATACCGTGCTGTGCCGTGTTTTTGTAATACCGTGCTGTGCCGTGCTTTGTAATACCGTGCTGTGCCGTGCTTTGTTATACCGTGCTGTGGCGTGCTTTGTAATACCGTGCTGTGCCGTGCTTTGTAATACCGTGCTGTGCCGTGCTTTGTAATACCGTGCTGTGCTGTGTGATGTTGTAATACCGTGCTGTGCCGTGCTTTGTAATACCGTGCTGTGCCGTGCTTTGTAATACCTTGCTGTGCCGTGCCTTGTAATACCGTGCTGTGCCATGCTTTGTAATACCTTGCTGTGCCGTGCCTTGTAATACCGTGCTGTGACATGTTTTGTAATACCTTGCTGTGCCGTGCTTTGTAATACCGTGCTGTGCCGTGCTTTGTAATACCGTGCTGTGCTGTGCTTTGCAATACCGTGCTGTGACATGTTTTGTAATACCGTGCTGTGACATGTTTTGTAATACCGTGCTGTGCCATGCTTTGCAATGCCGTGTTGTGCTGTTCCATGCTGTGCCGTGCCGTGCAGTGCTTTGCAATGCCATGCTGTGCCGTGCCGTGCCGTGCTGTGCCACGTATCTGGCTTTTCATTTTTTGAGACGGTCACTTGCAAACGGTGCACCTGCACAATCGCTTCTGTTACATTTCGTGTTTTCTGACCTGCGCAGATTAACATAGACATTGTCCTACCTCGAATCGAGAACTTATTGTTTAATCCACAGAAGTTTTCTGCCGACTTCATACTGATATTACATGATATTGATTGCGTATAGTGACGATTTGTTTCATCTATATTATGACTGATGTACAGACGTGCTTGCAGAAAAGCAATCGCATACTGAATTTTGAATGGATGATGAGAGATCGTTCCTACGCTGGAAAAACATCCCACGATCTAAAATCGACCCACGTGATATTCTTACTGGCACATGTCTCTCAGAGAAAATAACGCCTTCCGGAGAATTGGTTGCGTATGGTTTAATTGACAAGTTCTTTAAAATCTTCAAAATGGCTTGATATTCCTGTCAACCCTGTTGTCTTTCCAAAGATGTCACTTAAGTTTTTTAACGATATTCTGTGATTACAGACTCTCTCTCTCTCTCTCTCTCTCTCTCTCTCTCTCTCACACACACACACACACACACGTGCGCGCACGCACGCACGCACGCACGTACGCACGCACGCATGCACGCACGCACGCACGCACACGCACGCACGCACGCACTCACGCACGCATGCACGCACGCACGCACGCACGCACACGCACGCACGCACGCACTCACACACACACACACACACACACACACACACACACACACACACACACACATTCGTAAATCAAAAAAAAGAAAAAAAAGTGACACGGACTGTCTCGTCGTCAATATCCTTCAACGACGAATTTAATCTTAATAAAAAGCCTCCTTCCCCACCTCCCACCCCTCCGCACACACACACACCACACACACCACACACACACCACCACACGCCACACCATCCCTATACACTCTCTTTTTGTGGTAAAAAAAAATTCTTTTCCAGAACTGGGTGAAATGAGACATAGAAGTTTCCATTTGTGAGTCAAAGATGTTAGTGTTTAGAAGATTAGGATGTCGAATGATGATGATAGAAAAAAGAAGAAGAAGAAGAAGAAGAAGAAGAAGAAGAAGAAGAAGAAGAAGAAGAAGACTGATATAGAGATTGATGTATTGACTGTTGATTGACTGAGTAACTGTTTGACTGCTTAACTGAATGTTACAAGAGTAAATCAATAAAGAACAAAAAGAACAAGACAAAAAAGACACGAACAAGAAGGAGAAAAAGAGTCTCCTTCAGTCTGAACGTTTCAGCGGTACCCATACAGCTACAGATACTACTCAAGTTCACTAACATTTTGGTGCTTGCATGCTTCATGCATATGCACCTTGAAGAGAGCTCGACCATTACCAATGGCACATCAGTACTGGCCTGGGGTGCCGTTGGGGATGAACACGTATCTGCACTTGCTTAGGAGTGTGGAGACCTCGAAAGTCCATCGACACTCGACTTCCAGCTCTGTTAGGTACAACATGTCGCGAAGTACAACATGTCTTGCCACTTTCAGAACGGCTTGGCTTTTTCACAGAGTACATCTGCCCTTTCGAAGCCGTACCCTTGTGCGCTCTCTCTCTCTCTCTCTCTGAGTACCCTTGATTGAAGCCGTCTACACTGGCCCTTTTTATTTTTCCTTGCGGGCCGAGAGCCAAAATGTATGGGAAAATGTTAGCGTCTGAAGACAGTAATAACAGTTTTTGTGTGTGTTTTGTTTGATTGTTTGTTTGTTTGTTTGTTTTCTGGTTGAAAGTGGTAAACAAAAAGTATGAATGAATGTGTCAGCACACTTGGGAAAACAGGCATCATCCGTAGCAAAAAAAAAAAAAAAGTTGAGATTGTCAGGGATTCCAGTTTACCCCTTTTTTTCTGAAAGATGATATATAAATTGTCTTGGGAGAATAGACATTGTGTCAGCTACAACAGCTTAAGACCGTTTTCTTGAGGGATAGTAATTTTTTTTCCTCCCCCCCCCCCCCCCCCCCTCACACACACACACACCCCTATTATCGATTATGAAGCTAGAGTGCTCCCATATGCCTGGTATGCGGCTGATTTCACAGTTGCGATCTGAAAGCAATTCTGGTTCCTTCTTCGAGAGCCATTTCGCGGTTTGGCTTCTGAGGGGAAACCATTCTAGATCACTGCCGAGACGCATTGCACTTGCAA
>JADBJO010023917.1:15000-25854 GCA_016801955.1 Conus betulinus | reverse complement strand
AGCGAGAGCGCATGCGGGCACCCTATGCACCGCGCGCGACACGACGCATTCAGGGCACGTGCGCGTGCGCGCGCATCGCGCGCGCGCATTTGACATATTTAGGAAACATATACGGAAACCGAGAACAGAATACTATTCCCCGTACTCACCTTTATCCTTTTCCTCTTCCCAGTTCTCTCGCACCCAACTCACGGCTGCTTTCCTCTTCTTTTCTTCTAGTGGTCCATGCGCTTCCTTTGTTGTACCTAGTGTATAAGTCCATTCGTTGTGTTGTATCTACAGGAACTAACAACCCCCGCTGTCTTTCTAATGTTGCTGAATATTAATTGCTGAGAAAATGGATGATAATAGAGAGTAATGGTTACTGGAGATGTAGATAAATGAATAGAAAGATAGACGTGATACCAGAGTTGCTGGAGGCAATTCAGGTACTTATTGGAATATAACAATAAGTGATGCAGATGGTCGATGGTTAGAAACAAGTTAATGGATATTGTTGTTGAGTGATATTTGTATACATATAGTACCTATGCAAAATCATGATGGGTGAGACAGACAGCTCTGTTCCCATGGTGTCAATGGGTGACTTTGCTGGGATATAGTAAGGTTGACAGGAGGCACTGAAGGATGAATTTGATGAGGTATGTAGGAAGAGTGATGCTGGTGGGGTGGGGCCGGTGCACATTGTGGATGGATGGAACTGGTGAATGAGACTGATAAATGACATGCATGGCGAACAATGTGATAGAAGATGTTAAAAAAGACGGACGGTGTGGAATATTGTTTTGATAAGATGATATTGACTACAGAGATTGAAATGTGATATTGCTTGAGGATGGTGATAGGTTGAGGAAAAGAGAAAGAGTGGGTCACAACACATGTGTGTGCGCGCGCGCGCCCGTTCGCGCACGCGCGCGTGCGCGGTGCGCGCGGGGGCGTGCGCGGGGTCGCGCGCGCGCGCGCGCGCGCACACACACACATACACAGATGCTTTTTTCTCCTCCCTCTCTCTCCCCGTCTGTCCCTCTCCTTTTCTAAATAATAAGTTAACTATCCAGTGGAGGGCGTTATTATTTCTTTTTCTTTTTATTGCCAACAGATAGATGATGCATTGCCATTGTATGAACATGTATTGACTAATGTCATGAGTGTCTTTTGTGTTGTGTTATATGACATGCATTCAGTAGCCTACATGTCCAGTTTTGAAGGGCGAAGTCGATGGGCGACGTTGATATGCACTGTGAAAGATAGTGTGGATCGGGAAAGTGGATCGCCTTCGTTGATAGAAGTGATTTTGTTTGTGTTTCTAATTGTTATCTTTAAACTTATAATGGGTCATGGTGATTTTTTTTAAATTTCTGCCTGTCTTATTCTGTTGTATCACTATGTAAAGTGAATATTAGAGGTGATAACGATGGCGATTTTCATGTGTTGACATTGAAAAGGAACATTGAATTCTTTGGAAACATGGATAGCCTTAGGCACCGGTGAGTTCATTTTTTGACCCCACTGTTTTTTTTTTTTTTTTTTTTTTTTTTTAAGCTTCTCGGTTTCCCTGCCCCTTCATGCATATCTACCCCCCCCCCCCCCCCCCCCCCCCCCATCCATTCCTCTTTGATCGCCGATCCATTGGCCAGGTTTGTGTCGGTTTTCTTTCAGCGTTCTTCATTTAAAAAAAAAAAAAAAGAAAGTGGGGGGGGGGGGGGGGGGGGGGGCACGTGCGGTGCATGGTCCCCCCCCCCCCCCCCCCCCCCCCCCCTACATCACACACTCCGTGCGTGACAAACAAGAAGTTGTATCGGACCTTTTTAAGGCGTATCAGCTGAGCAGTATTAATTACATTGAACTCCATGTAAACGCGAGTCCGCGTGGCGCTGTTCCACACCCCATCGACATCCAAACGCCCGTGTTCAGTTTCGGGCGGGCGCGTGTGTGCGCGCGCGCGCGCGTGCTGCGCGTGCGGGTGATCGCGGGATGCGCACGGGCACGGGCGGAAGTGCCTGTGTGTGTGTGTGTGTGTGTGTGTGTGTGTGTGTGTGTGTGTGTGTGTATATATATTTTTCCCATCAGGTCAGGTTTGTTCATTCTTTATGATACCCTATTGCCTTTACATGTTGAGTATCACGCTTTTTCTTCTTCTTCTTCTTCTTTCTTCTTCTTCTTCTTCTATGCTATGCCTTCTGCTTGCCTGCGTTGGTCAAGCAATTTTTGATTTAAATTGGAATTAAATTCTTTGCTACATAGTATCGTAGATTTACTGCAATATGCAGTTGTTTACTTCTATATATTGTTAATGTTCGTGTTGTTTTTCTTGATTGTTCATTGGATAGATGTAAGTGGCACAACTGAATTGTATTTGTACATGCTCTTGCTTTTTTCCCCAATTATTTATTGGTTAGATGTATGTGGCACGACTGAAAGCAAAAGACACACCCTGATGAGTGAAGAGACGAAGCGTAGAAAAGTAAAGACAGACAGTCAAGGCGCAATGGATTCTATAACAATATCATCTTTGAATTGCCAAGGTCTTGGAGGGTACTCAAAAAGAAAGGATGTATTCCATTTTTTAAGACAAAAACAGCACTCTATTTATTTTCTACAAGATACTCATTTTACAAGTAAATTAGAGAGCCAGATAAGAACTGAATGGGGTTATGAATGTGTATTTGCTTCCAACAATTCTCGATCAAGAGGAGTTGCAATACTATTCAATAATAACTTTGAATTCAAAATAAAGAAAACTATCAAAGATGCACATGGTAATTATATAATAGTAAACTATCAATACAATGGGAAAAGACTTAGTATTAGCGAATGTCTATGGACCAAATAATGATGAACCGTCCTTCTTTGAAAATATAAGATTAAAAATAGAAGATTTAAATGTCCCAAACATAATAATGGCAGGGGATTGGAATTTGGTTCTTAATCCCAACATAGATTATCACAATTATAAACATATAAACAACGCCCTGCGCACAGGAAGAAGAAGTTAAGGAAATTATGTCAAGATTAGAGCTAGTCGATATATGGAGAGAGTTGAACCAAGAAACGAGGCGATATACCTGGAGAAGACCAAAACCATTTCAACAAAGTAGGCTAGATTTCTTTTACTGTCCGATACGTTAATCACTTACATAGAAGATGCTGATATTTCGTTCGGATATAGAACAGATCACTCTTTGATATACATAAATATTGTTTTTAAAAAAAAGAAGAGAGGTGTAAAGGGTTCTGGAAATTTAATTCTTCCCTTTTAAGAGATAAGCAGTATGTAAATCTGGTGAATGAAACGATTGAAAGAATCAAGGAACAATATGCATTGCTGCCTTATAATAATAAAAACTCTGTCAGTAAAATCCCGCATGATCAAATTCAGTTCTCGATTTCAGACCAATTATTTTTAGAAACACTAATCATGGAAATAAGAGCAGAAACAATTACATTCAGCATTCGCAAAAACAGAAAAAGTAATGAAAAAGAAAAAGAAAATTGAAAAGGAAATACAAGACCTGGAAAGTAAAAATTGTTTAACAGAAAGAGACCTGGAGATCTTAAAAAAAAAAAGGGGCAGCTCAGTGAGTTAAGGAAATCGAAAATTGACGGAATAATAATACGATCCAGAGCTAAATGGGCATCTTACGGGGAAAAATATAAGCAAATATTTCTGTTCACTTGAGAAAAGGAACTTCGTAAGCAAAAGAATGCTTAAACTAGTCACGGACCAGGAACAACTTTGACAGAAACGGATGATATGTTAAAAGAGACCAAGACATATTATGAAAATTTATACGCAGAAAAGGAAATATTCGATATTGAAATTGGAAAATATGTAGATAACCTACCAAAACTAAGTCAGTTAGAATCTGAACAATTGGAGGGATTATTAATCACGTTAGAAGAAGCTACCAAAGTCCTAAAAAAGATGGAAAATGATAAGAGTCCTGGAACAGACGGCATGACGGTAAATTTCTTTAAATTTTTTCTGGAGACAATTAGGAGATTTTGTTGTCCGTTCTCTAAATGAGGGATACAGTAATGGAGGAATGTCTGTAACACAAAAAGAAGGAATAATAATTGGTCTTCCGAAAGGAGAGAAACCGCGAGAATACTTGAAGAACTGGAGACCTATCTCACTTTTAAATGTAACGTACAAAATTGCTTCAGCTTGTATTGCAAACAGAATAAAAAATGTTCTACCAAAGCTCATAAACGAGGACCAGACGGGCTTCGTTCCAGGAAGATACATAGGAGATAGTTTACGAACAATATACGATTTAATACATTATTTAGAAGTGAATCGCTTACGAGGGTTATTAATTTCTGTCGACTTCGAAAAAGCATTCGATTCAATTAACTGGTCATACATGAATAAAATTCTGGCTGTATTCGGATTCGGAAAAGGTATTCAACGATGGATAGCATCTTTTTACAATAAAATAAGTCTTACGTGATAGTGAATGGGAAAGTGTCTTCAGGTTTCATACTTGGAAGAGGTTGCCGTCAAGGGGACCCTATATCCCCTTATCTATTTGTTTTGTGCGTAGAAATACTAGCGACCAAGATAAGGCAAGACCCCGATATCAAAGGCATAAAGATAGAAAACACAGAATTCAAAATAAATCAGTTTGCAGACGACACTACCTTTACGTTAGAAGGAGATAAGAAATCATATGAAAAACTATTTAGAAACCTTTATGAATTTCAGCAAATATCTGGACTCAAATTGAACTATGAAAAAACGTTTAATGTTTGGTTAGGTACAGAGAAAAATTCCACGAAAACATATTTACCCTACTATAAAATGGAATGGAACCCCTCACAGTTCAAAATTCTAGGACTGTGGTTTACGAATAGTTTATCAGATATGACGGAAATTAATATGAAATACAAATTCGCAGAAGTCCAAAAACCTGTTCAAAATATGGTCAAAAAGAATAATAACACCATTAGGTAGAGTAGCTGTGCTCAAATCTTTAGTGCTATCAAAACTGGTGTACTTATGGATCCTCTTACCGAATCCTCCTGATTCCCAGATCGCTTCATTACAGAAAATGTGTTTCAAATTTGTTTGGAATAACAAAAACGATAAAATTAAAGAAAAAATACTCAATACATAATATACATAAAGGAGGGATAGGTATACCCGACCTGAAAATATATATCAGCTCCTTAAAAATCGCCTGGATACGGAAGGTGTACATGCACGACCACAAGTGGAAAATAATATTACATTCATTATGTCCCGAAATAGGTATCATTGACGCATATGGCCCTGACAGATTTGTTGAAAGTAATGTTATAAACAGATTTTGGAAAGGCGTCTTTCAGTCGTATCAAAGATTCTGCAAACAGGTAGATTAACTGAGAGTACAGATTTAGCCGCTGAACCTATCTTTTGTAATGAAAAATTCAAAGTATGAGAAAAACCGTTCGTTCTTTTACAAGAAATGGATGCAGAACAATATATTTCTAGTTAAACATTTACTCGATGAGGATGGTAACTTTCTAAGTTGCCATGAACTGTCGGAGAAAATGGGCCTTCATATCAATTTTTTAACTCATTTAAGTTGCGTGCATTCGATCAAAGCTTATACAAAGAAACGAAGATTGAAATTAGATAGTAACATTGTAATGATAAAACTTTAGCACTTCAAAAAATTTGTAGTATTAATAAAGGATCACGTGCTTATTACGATATTATGGTGGAAGCCAATGAGGTTCTTAACATTAGTGCATTTATCAAGTGGGAACAATGTCTTAATATACCAATTGATTGGGTAGAGGTACTGAAAAGGATTAAGAAAATTAAAGAAACAAAACTGAAATGGTTCCAAATTAAGATATGCCACAGAATTCTGGTAACAAACAGTGTGTGTGCTGAAAAGTATGCAAATTATTGATAGCGACAAATGTAATTTCTGCATTAGAGAGAAAGACTCAATTAATCACTATCTGTGGGAATGTGAGTTTACCCGTATTTTCTGGAAAGACCTGGAAAGGGTTCTGCAAGTTAACTGTTCACACTGTGTAAGATTATCCCTTAACGTGGAGATTATATTATTTTGTACGGATGAGAAAACAAAAACCGACGATATGCTAGACCTGATAATTTTAATGGGAAAATATTTCTTGTATAAATGTAGAATTAACAAAACAAAACCTAATATAAACATATTTTTGAAGGAGCTGGACTATAGACATAAGATGGAGAAATATATGTCCTTAATGGAGATGAATTATGCAACGTACTTAACAAAATGGTCACCTTATACCAAAATACTAGGGAACTAATGGTATGTATCATATGAAGGTATGCGCAAGGGTGTGTGTGTGTGTGTGTGTGTATGGGTATGTGAGTGTATTATGTTAAAAAGTACTGTATACTCTTTTTTCCTATTAATCTCGGCCATAAACGTGGGTACGCAGGATTAATGCCAGTTATTAGAATTTATTTGGCAAGTGTGCCCGTGTAAAAAAAAAAAAAGCATGTACATTTGTATGCGTTAAAATATGTGTAACTATGGATCAGTGTATTGATTTATGTATGTTAGTTGTCATTGTATGTTTGGTCAGTTAAAAAAGTTTTGAATGCAAAAAAAAAAAAAAAAAAAAAAAAAAAAAAAAAAAAAAAACCTTATAAAATGGCACACAGTTCTATACCGATGCTGCAAAATTTCATGTAAATACCACATATTTTCTTACCAATGCCACACAACTTTATACCAGAAGGCAATACAACACCATACCTATGCCATTTGTCTTCACGCTATTGTCACACAACGTCGAACCAAAGTCACGCAATCAACGTCACTAACTTTATAGCAACGCCAGAGAACTTCATATCAATATTAAATTATTACCAAGACATAATGTAATGACGGAAGAATCGTTACCCGTTTTCCCCCACTACTCTATTGTTCAGCATAATATTGTTTGGTGAATCAGTGGGTAATTGCATCTCTTAGGAGATCCAAGTAAAGGCTGTTCTGCACAATTCTTAGCCGCTGACAATGCTTGGGTTATTAAACAACAGAGCTTACCACTCGAACTGTTGGACACCTTTTGACCTCCTTTGCATCCTTGAATGGGCGCAAATTTGTGGCATACTATTGGACATGAAATTAGAAAACGAAATTCATAGAGCTTACCCTGGAAACTGGACATTTTTTACACGATTCCACAACAGAAGTTTGGGGAAGGATGAACACAGCCCTCCCTAAAATTTCACCCTCCCACGTTATTCATGTTGTTGTTGTTTCTGCAAATTTAATCAACGTAATCAGCTTGTCAGCTTTATTATGTCAAGTGATTAGATGAAGACGACGTGAAGCATGATCTTTCTAATGAGCTCCAACAGCAAAATATGTCTGTCCTGCCATGCACATATTTTTCATGTATGTTCTTTCACTGCCCTTCAGCCAAAACTACAATCGGAGAATCCAACACCAAACTTCAACTTAACAGGTATGTGCTCACTAAAGTTTTCAGTTATACAATAATTACTGCACATTTCTATTGGTGTCTTCTTGACTCTCAGAGAAACAATAATTTCCATACAACTGAAGACATCTTCACCGAGGTACCTGCGAAATATCTAAGACGGCAGGGGGGGGGGGGGGGGGGGGGGGGGGGGGGGGGGGGGGGGGGGGGGGGGGGGGGGGGGGGGGGGGGGGGGGGGGGGGGGGGGGGGGGGGGGGGGGGGGGGGGGGGGGGGGGGGTGGGGGGGGGGGGGGGGGGGGGGGGTAACACAGCACGTTTTAATTTATTTTTTTTATGTATGTTTTTATGTATGAGATCGGGACCATTTTTTTTTTTTTGTCAATGCTTTTAAGGACAAGATTGACGTTTGGTTCCGTGCGAATCATTTTTAAGTTCGTGATCTGCTGATGGCATAAGACTTCAGTGTCAATTTCTGTTTTAGTTTTAAGACCATTGTCTTCAGTTTTATTTGAGTAATGGACCATGTTGTTTGATACAGTAGATGGGGTTACCCAACATCAATCTTCTTTTTTTATTAACAAGTTAATCGAACCGTTTCCACATTCTTTTTGTCCAGATTTTGATGGATCGATTTCCTAACAGGTCCGTAATGGTTTATAACTGTTCAATTATGGTATCTCCCCAAAGGTATCCATAACATCAATCTAAAACTGATTCAATATACTACTTACTGGACCATTTAAGGACAACATTAGCAGACTCATTGTACTCATTCAACGAACAGAATCATACATACGAAATGGCACCATCTGTTGGTTGTTGTAAAATTGTGGGTTTCCACTTCCACACGTTCATGACTCCAAGGATCAGGCCCACTGCGACAGTGGATGTGATAAAGAACGCTGAAACAACAAAGGAAGGCAGGGTAAAGTGATTTGAACAAAACCGTTCCTTCAGTGAGAAGTCAGGCAGAGGCGCTGAAACATGTGACTGTCAAATCGTCTGAGAGTGAGGATGACGTCCTGTGTGTGTGTATTAGATTAGAATACTGAATACAACCGAAGTGGTTCCGACAAGCCAGCAGTGTTTCCTCAGGTGAGCTGACCCATGATGACGTGACATTGACCGCTCCATGACTAGTGCTGGTTTGGGGCTGTGGTGGGGCGAACTGGTGTGGCTATGAACAGGGAGTTGGACTGACCATCATGGGAGCGTTGCCTCTGCAGTGGCACACAAGATAAACACAGCAAAACCAAAAGAAAACGGTGATTTATTCATTGAGTGCAAACTGTAAGTAAACGGAGAAGAGGGTACCAGGAGAATCTAGCAGCTAGTCCAGCTAAAACCAACAGAAGCGAGGACTACGTGAGAAAAAACTCACCCCGAAGACGTCTCAACTGGATTGAAATATGGCATACAGCTCCACACAGGATGAGCTTCATCCAAGGTCTGAATATAACCCAACGCACCATGACCAGAAGCTCTGAAAACCATGTTCTGCACGCCAAGAGCCTGTCAACCACAGGCCAGAACAGCTGCGTCATCCGAAGTTTGGAAGCGGGAAGGGGGTGGGGCTTGGAGTTCGCGCACTGCAGAGTTTCCAGATTGGAAGACACCCCCCCCCCCCCCCCCCCCCAGCTAGAATGGCTTGAGACCTGATACAGTAGTGCTCCACTCAGGTTCATCAAAACAACATAATTCTAACTGAACCGATTGTGCAGTGTTAAAACAGGATGGTGGAAGCACATATCTACAGGACTGACTACTATGCTTGTCCGGTTTTCAGTTTGAATGGGGATGTGAGTTCCGAGCCAAAGTCCTCGCGGTAAAGTCTCCGAGCAAGGTGGCTGTAGCACATCTGGGTATGACGTCATGCTACAGCTGTCGGTTAATGGGAAGGAAATGATCAAGGCCCTAAAGGCAATGACAAATGCTGAGAAAAGTTCCACCTGGACTTGGTCAAAAATAAAACTACAAACAAACAAAAAAGGAAAGCCGGCGTCAAACGACTTAAATTCCTAACTTAAACCGTCCAGTTGCTAAGTGGGCGAGACATCTGTTATTGGGCGACTTAAGCCTGAGGCCTCTGATCATCCTACAGGCTTATGTCCAGACAGCAACACCACCAGCAGCGGCAACAACGAAAGGAAAAAAAAAAAAGCGGACAAAACCAAAGCAAAGGGGCAAGCAGACGGCTGGACAGGCAAAGAGACCAGTGGGCAAGAGACTAAAAGACAAACAAACTGAGAAACAGGCAAGCAGCCAGACACACAGGCAGGCTGACAGACAGGCAGGCTGACACAAAGGCAAACATAAAGTATTGATCTATGTATGAGTCTCACCTTTCGGGAAAATGGTCGTTCGTGCAGGTGCCATTTTCTGTCACATAAAATGATGATACGTCAGACTGAAAACAACATTAGTTTGAGACAGGTTTCATATTTGCAATACAATTGCGCAATTATTTCTTTATTTTGTCAGTTTTTACTAGCTAAGTCTTTTTTTTCCTTTTTCTGTCTTCCTTCCTTCCTAGCCTCTTGCTTTCTCTCTCTCTCTCCCTCTCTCTCTCTCTCTCTCTCTCTCTCTCTCTCTCTCTCTCTCTCTCTCTCTCTCTCTCTCTCTCTCTTTGTGTGTAACAATCAGAATGAATGTGTCAGTGCACAAAACATTAGCACATAAATAAACCCAGATGCTCTGTATCAAACACTAAAATACTAAAGTTCTCATGACAATGTCCTTTGCATACAAAACCATGCATGCATACATTTTGAAAACAAAGGTTCTTTCGTTAGCATCCTGTTTGTTGATTTCTGTTGAGCTTTTACTACTATTCAACCACACATTATGGTAAAGAGGATCCAAACATTACAGGTCAACCCAAATTGATTTCATGGATTGTGAACTTATGTCAACAGGTTACAGTGCGTACGCTTTGAGGGAAAATATTCATCAGCAAGAACCACATTTACTGGTGCACCTCAAGGCACCGTTCTCTCCCCTGTACCCTTTACTCTTTATACAAAATGAGTGTACTGGTTCTTCTGTCACTTCTGTTACAAAGTACTCAGATGACTCTGCTTTAGAAGGCCTGTCAAATTCAGATACCATTTATTCCCAAGAGGTGGAACGTTTTGTACATGGTGCAAAGAGAACTGTCTAGCTTTGAATCTTAGTAAGACGAAGAGATGGTAATTGATTTTTGAAGAAACTCAGGTCTTGTCCCTCTCTTGTATAAAAAAACACCAAAGAGTAACGTGTAAGTGAATATAAGTATCTGGGTACTATTTCAGATGATAAGATAAATTTTAATGCAAACACTCAATTTATCTACAAAAAATGCCAATCCAGAATATACTGTCTTCAGAAACTCCGGTCTCTTGCTGTTAGAAAGGACCTCTTACATATGTTTTA
>JADBJO010023917.1:5000-10000 GCA_016801955.1 Conus betulinus | reverse complement strand
TTTCACGAGAACAATGCAACAAAGACAGCCTGCCTTTTCAATCAATTACAAGGGGAAAAAAAATTGCTTGGAATGTCATACAGATTTGTTGCAATTCTCGCTACCAGTCTGGTATAGCATTAAACGAGGATTTTCACCTGTCCTTTTCGCGTTTTCCTCATTGCTGATGATGCGTATTTCTTTGCGATCCGTATCGTGGCATTGGTCCACTCAAAAGAGCTCTTTTGGGTACCAGCTGTCCCTGCTTTGCCACAGTTTCTTCACAGGATCTTCACCAGCTTCTAATTTACATCGTCTGCCGTCTACCCTACATTTCCACCACTCCATTCGTCCACAGATCCCGGCACTTTATGCAGTCCAAAACAAAGACATCTGGAAAACTGGCTTTTCCTTTCATCGCGCCAACACAAAGGAATTTATTGCAAAACATATCTGCCACATTAAAATCAAACGCTGTATTTAAGAAACATTATGAACACACCTTTTCAGCTTCAGAATACAAATGAACGGCCCCCCGTCTCATTTCTTTCTTTCTTTTTTTTTTTAATCTGTGCGAAACACGTAAGACAAAGAGAGCGTTATAAACAAAACTTTTCAGCTCCAGAATACAAACTAACCGCCCCAATCTCAATCCTTTTTTCAAAATCTTGCGAACAAACAAACAAAACTTGTGTCTCAATCCTTTTTTTTTCTATTTGTGTCTAAACGCACGCACATAGATAACATCCAAACACATTCATGTACCATCTGTACGGTTTTTCCGTTTTTGAATGTGTGCGTTGTGTCGTTCTTTGGGGCAGTTCTGTTGCGGTTATTATGTGTGTTCCCATTTTCATATATTGTTTTACTTTCGTTTCTCTTCTTTTTTATCGATTCTCAACACTGCTTTCTTCGTTCTTGCGGTGAGGTGAGATTTTGAGTGTGTGAACATGAATGTTCCGGTAATTCATTATATTCTGTTTCAGTTTTAGTTCTCTCTGATCTGTTGTAATGCGCCGAGAGCCAACTCATGGAGTGGGGACACGGCCCAACGACTTTTGATATTATCATTATTTGTCTGTTCTTGGTCTACCAGTTTACAAATTCTGATGAGAACTGGGAAGTGTTGTATCTAACTGTTTAGATATGTATTGTATAGGATAACATGCACATATAAAAACAAGCGAATTATCTATAGTCCTAATCTACTATGGCTATTAACAGACTATGTAGATTCTGTAGATTTAAGTTATTTTTGTCTACAGGAACTAAAGAAGATTTTGCCAACTGAAGAAATCATATCAGCTATCTCAAGCACGTATCTAAAAAGACACTTTCAAAGCTTTGATTCTTTAATATTATCGGCAAATTATTTGCAAATGTCATCTAGTTAAGTGATGCAGATGTTAGTATCAAATCAACATCTATTCAAACCTTCAGAAAACACATAAGAACAATTAGTATGGTTTGAGGAAACAGCATTAGATTTTCACCGATATTCTTCTAGTCTGCGTACATCTTCAGATTGGATTTTGTCCTGTTAGCAGGTCATCAGTTTTTGTTTGTCTGTTTCTTTGTTTTCATTTACTGCTGCAAGTTGAGAGTGCACGAATGATTTGTTCCCTCCAGTTTTTTTTTTGTGTGATTCTTATTTCCATCTGCAGTTTCGCTCGTTCATGCAATTTTAAACTGCTTTCCAGATTACACGGGGCCAACATTCCATTGGACAAAGAACAAGTGTCGTGAAAACATGACCGGCAGTAAGTTGTGGAACCATGTTGTTGTTCTTTTGTTTGAACGTTGAAATCATCGGGTCATTGTGAAATATGTCTTTTTGCTTGATATTGACAGGAATATTCATTCAGCTTTATGTGACCAAGTTCAGGTTGATGTACGTGATATAGCAGGAAAACGGTTTTCCTGTCACTGTCTTACAATGGTTTTGATTTCGGATTATGTCCCTTTAGCAGCAGTGCAAAGGATAATGAAATACACGGTTTTCTCCCACTTGACGTGACCTACAATCTAAGGACCTTCCACGTTAATTTTTATCCAGATTATGTCAATTCCATATGATTTACCACACAAAGGGACAACAAACAAACAAAAACAAACAAACAAACAAACAAACAAAAACAAAAAAAAAACAAAACAAACAAAAAAAAAAAAAAAAAAAAAAAACGAAAAAAAAAAAAAAAAAAAAAAAAACAAACGAAGCTGTCCTGAGAAACATATATGCATACGCTCGTAAAAAGCATTAGAAATGCAAGCTATCTTGCTTGGCTGATAGGTATGCAGTATCATTCTGTCATGTTCGTTGCGCTACGGTACTTTGTGATGTTGTAAGTAGGCGAGGAATAGTGAGACTTTTCTCTATATATTTCCACGTATTTTGTGCTTTAAATTGCATGTTCTCTATCTAAATTTGTTAACTCCTGATTACCCCACCCTTCACCATCCGCAACCTCTCCAACTTCAGAAAGGGCTGTGACATGTACTGACGATGAGATTCATTTTTCTTTCCCTTGGCCCTCTCTCTCTCTCTCTCTCTCTCTCTCTCTCTCTCTCTCTCTCTCTCTCTCTCTCTCTCTCTTTCGCATACTTGCTCTCCTTAATTCTTCCTTCATGTACTGTATATGAAATAAATCAGTAACTAAAATGATGGAGGGAAAAAAATGAATAAACAAAGTAATACATCAATACATGAATGAATGAATGAATGAATGAATAAATGAACAGATTCATAGATAGTTATATAACAAAACACACACATTCTAACTGATCGTCTGTTTTATGCTGAGCTCCTCCCCCAACCTAGACGACCATTAATATTGTCATATTGTACTCCCCCCCCGTCGAAAAGCTGGGCTATCACTTACATTCAGTCATTTCATCGTAATATCCCGCGTCGGCGGCGCTGAATCAGACCAACATCTCGTCAGCCTATTGTGAAAAACAATAAAGGAAGGGAAGGGACAAGAAGGTGGGAAAGAGAGGGAGGGAGAGAGAGAGAGAGAGAGAGAGAGAGAGAGAGAGAGAGAGAGAGAGAGAGAGAGAGAGAGTAAATACAATAGAAGGGAGAAGAAATGGAGAGAAACAAACACACCACACACACACACACACACACACACACACACACACACACACACACACACACACACACACACACACACATGTGCTGATCGGAAATCGGTGAATCGATAAATATGATAGGGGGAGATGGCGGCTTACATTTTTCACCGATTCATGATTTCGGTTCTTTTGCAAGTTCATGTTTTCCACTTTCTTCCCCTTCCCTCCTCCACACATAAACACTGCAATCCCAGGTATCAAGTCGCTGTTCAATAACTGCATCTTTCTCTGCAATATAACCGCATCACCTCTCTGCAAAATAAGTGCATCACTTCTCTGCAAAATAAATGCATCGCGTCTCTGTTCAATAACTTCATCATTTCTCTGCTCAAAAACTTCATCACGTCTCTGCTCAATAACTTTATCACTTTCTCTGCTCAAACACTTCATCACGTCTTCTCTGCTCAAAACACTTCATCACTTCTCTGCAAATGACTTCTCATTTCTCTGCAAAATAACTTCATCATTTTCTCTGTTCAAAAACTTCATCACGTCTCTGCTCAATAACTTCATCACTTCTCTGCTCAAAACACTTCATCACTTCTCTGCTCAAAACATTCATCACATCTCTGCAAATAACTTCATCATTTCTCTACAATCATTTTTCTGCTCAATAACTTCATCATTTCTCTGCAAAATAACTTCATCATTTTTCTGCTCAATAACTTCATCACGTCTCTGCTCCATGACTTCATCACCTCTCTGCTCAAAACACTTCATCACTTCTCTGCTAAAAACATTTCATCGCTTCTCTCTGCAAAACTTTCATCATTTCTCTGCTCAATAACTCCATCATTTGTCTGCAAAATAACTTCATCATTTCTCCGCTCAATAACTCCATCATTTGTCTGCAAAATAACTTCATCATTTCTCTGCTCAATAACTTCATCATTTTTTTCTGCTCAATAACTTTCACCACGTCTCTGCTCAATAACTTCATAATTTCTCAGCTCAATAACTTCATCACGTCTGTGCTCAAAACCTTCATCACTTCTCTGCTCAATAGCTTCATTATTTCTCTGCACAATAAACCTCATCATTTCTCTGCTCAATAACTCCATCATTCTCTGCTCAAAACACTTCATCACTTCCCCTCTGGTCAATAACGTCATCACTTCTCTGCTCAATAACTTCATAGTTTCTCTGCTCAATAACTTCATCACATCTCTGCTCAATAACTTCATCACTTCTCTGCTCAAAACGCTTCATCATTTCTCTGCTCCATAGCTTCATCACTTCTCTGCTCAAAACACTTCATCACTTCTTTGTTAAAAAAAAAAACAAACAAACAAACAAAAAAAAAAAAACAAAAAAAAAAACAATAACAAAAAAAACACCTTCGTCACTTCTCTGCTCAATATCTGCACAATAACTGCATCACTTCTCTGCTCAATAACTGCATCACTTCTCTGCTCAATAACTGCATCAATTCTCTGCTCATAACTGCATCACTTCTCTGCTCAATAACTGCATCAATTCTCTACTGCTCAAGAACTGCATCAATTCTCTGCTTAAAAAAAAAAACACCTTCATCACTTCATACTTTTCACTTCCCTCTCCACACCCCATCCCCCCCCCCACCCTCTACTATCCTACCCCCTCAAAGCTGAAAGATCAATTCTCCGTTACACATCTTCGTCAGTTCATGTCTGTCTTTCACTTCCTCTCCATCCCCATCACCCCCCCTCCCCCCCCCCCCCCCACACTGTCCACACTCCTGTCCTAAGGTGAGAAAATCAACTCGCTGCTCAGTCTCTTCATCGGTTCATTAGTTCACGTGTAGCTCCTCAAAGACCAACCATCAACCTTTTCCTGCGTTGATGAATTTCATTGACTTCTTATTCACCCTCCTCTCATCTCCTGTGTCATAGGCCGAGGTACCAGCTCCA
>JADBJO010023916.1:0-25855 GCA_016801955.1 Conus betulinus | reverse complement strand
TTTCTATACTAAGGTAACCTCTCTCGGCAAGATTTGGTTGACATGAGATGAAGTCTCCTCGACTTCTCTCGATTCTGATCTAATAATCCTGTCTTATGCTTCTAATACTACTCCATAAACGGTAATTGTTGATCTCTCATCCCCTCCAATCCTCCTCCTTCTCTCCCCCCTCTGTTAATCCACTCTCGCCCGTCTTGTCCTGCCTCCCCCCCCTCCCCATATCGTCACGCCCCTGTCAACCCTGCCACCCCTTTTACTGTGATTGTTTTCCCCCCTTTGGTCCTCCTCTTTCTCTATGCTTTTCTATGTCGATCTCCCCTAAGGTGATAACTGTATACAGTGTGCTATCTGCTACCCTTCATCACCCCGTGTCTCTCTGAGGTGCATTCGTTACGTGGGTGGTCTGGTCTTCTGTGTAGTGTGTGTAGTGCCTCCCCCCGTGCGAGTAGTCGTCGTGATGGTGGTTTGCCATGTGGGCCAGACCGAGTGCCCCCTCCGTTAGGCACTTTACCCACTACCGTGCCGTCTCACTTGTCGCCAGCGCTCCGTAGCAAAAAAGAACCTTGCTGTGAATACGTAACGCTCATCGAGCTGGGTTTCTGCTCTTCGTGTATTCCCCCTTACTGTAACGGGTATTGTGAGTGTGACGCAGGGACCCATCTGCACGTCGTCGAGTCCCACGGAGCATTCCCGTAGCCCTGTTCGTCGCCTATTGCGCTTGGCGGCGTCACAGCTTCCCACTTCGAGAACCGGCTCTATCCTTGATCAGCCCCCCGACGACGAGCCGATACCCCTGACCCCCTATCCCGCAGCCACTCGCATTCCCCCTTTTTCCGCTACCCCCCTCCCCCCACTGTTCACCGCATCGCACCCCCTTTTTCGCCCCCCCCCCCCCCCCGCGCCCCACCGCGACCCCGCCCCCCGTCCATCCCCGAGATAGATTGCACCCTCCCCCCTCCCCATTCCTTTCCCTCCCCTTCGACCCCCGTCAGCTCCCCTGACCCCCTCCACTCCCCCACCCTCCGCCCACGACGACGACGAGAGGCAACCCGCACCCCCCCCCCTCCCCCGCGACCCCCCCCCCCGACCACCCCGACCAAAGCTTCTCTTCGTACTCCGTCTCTCCTCTCTCTATTCTTCTCCCTCTATCCTCACGCACAAACGCCGCACCGAAACACACACACACACACACCACAACCGAATATCTGGTCACTCTCACTTTTTCTCATTAAGATTTATTTCCCTATTGTTGCTAGTCGTGTGACATGAATCACTTGAACGATTTCGTGTCGTCATACTTATTCCGACCATTTTCCCGTATGTTTACCTTGAGCCTCTTCGACCTTTGTTTGACGGTGATGCAGACCTGGACCTCGTCTCACACCCCCCACTCCCCGATCTTCGACGACGAGACATTAGCACCGACGCGACCGATGACCACTGCACCCAGACCCAGCACCGGACGATTCTCCTTGTTCTCACGAGACAATCGGATGGGTGATTGCAAACCACCAGAAACCTGTCTACTGTCACTCTCACCTAGAATTTAACAAGTTCTTTTCCACCCAGTAGCTGTTCTCTCCGTTCCCCCCCTCACACACTCCCCCAGATACCAGTCTTTCCTTTCTTCCTTCCCTTAGAAGATCCGTAACGTATCATCATTGTATTGGATTTTTGTGTGAGCATTTATTGATCCGGAGGGCCTTTTTCGTCACCTTTCAAAGGTTCTCTAAATCATCTATTTTTAGTGTTTTTTCGACTTGTTCTTTTCTTGTGTGTAGCCCGTTGTTCCTCCCCACGAGAATAATTATCTTTCTTAATAGATTGTAACGCGGAGACGCGTGAGCTGAGCCCGGAAGCGCGGCTGGTCTTCTGCACTTTTTACACTGATCGAGTCGATATTGTGAGTCCTGGAACATGCATTTAAATAACAAACCTAAAGAGAAAGGAAGAGGAAAACTCCGCCTTGGGACTCACCGCAACTTGACTAGCTAACACGCACCTGATAGTTAGCTGAGGATAACTCATGCAGGGTCTTGATAGTCGGTAGTTTACTCACAATAAAGTTTAACTCGTGCTACCTCTGTGACCATCTGTCTTACAATCTCCCATGGCACGGAACCTACGCCAGTTACAGTAAGTACTAGTAGTAATTAAGGGGTGCGGGGTAGGCTAGGATAGGTACGTCTTCTTAACAGATAGAGTATTTGAACTTCCTTACTTCCGGAAATGCAACGAACCGTACAACAACGATGACGAAGAGGGGCGAGCAAACTAACAGTACCGTATTATCTAACCTACCTACAACAGCTACCTACCATACCATTACTGAAGTGCGAACGCCAACGGAGTTATAACTCCTCTTTCACTGACAGGCCCACGGGAGTTGTGGTTCGGGGTTTGGTGGTTAGGTTACAGGCATACAGTTGGACTGGTCGAGGGCGTGCCACCCAAGATGTCAACAACACACGCAATTTTGTCTTACACAACCCAAAGTGATTGGTTTGGTGGTTCTGATGTTTTTCTAGATAGGTTACCAATGCTGTATTATGGTGTGGACTTACCCACTACGTTATGTACTATGTTACGCACAGCCAATCGTTGTGTGTCTTAAGTTTAGGTTCTCGTGACAGTCATCGCAATAAACACTTTCTTGAGGATTTGGGGCTGCATACTAAAGACAACAAACACCTATTACAGCCAGCTTCCATGGAAACCGGTTCAGAGGTATTCGGCTACACACGATGTGATCCTGAATTTCTTGGAGAAGAGCACTCGCTTCATTCGAGTCGAAGTTTTTTAGGTTCACTAACCCTATTTTAAACGAAAATATTTCCTTTTATTCTTTGGAGGAGTATGTTTTAATAGACATCTTGTAATATGTGTGTATTTTTTTCTTTAGTACATAAACTAATGTGTGACTGAGCGCTGATTCGCAAATCCGGACGACAGCCTTGATAGGGGACCTCTGCGGCGGGCTGAGCTGTAGGCAGCATTGCTTCTCTCTCTCTCTCTCGTCTCTATCTCGCTTCTCTCTAAAGATATGGCGTGTCCTGACTAAGATACAGTTCATGTGACGATCGCACTGCAGCTCGTCACACTCCTGCCTCCACTCTTCAGTGTAACAAGGCGGGTTACTGTTGTATAATCGTGTTGAACAGGCCATGTACGTATCTACTCATGGGGTTGTACCTCTGCGACGCATTGAATTTCTCTGGGTGCCTAGGCCTACGTAAGTACACAAGCCACACAAGCCAGGTGGAGGTCTCCGGTGACAGGGAGGCTGTCGGCGAATGTGGCGGTGGAGATTCACGCTGAGAGGTGGTGTGTTCCACAGCATCATTAAACATGTTCATCGTTTTTGTGTCTGTTGCGCCTCTCATAACTCATTATCCACCTTCCATGGGTCTCAGGTGTGATCACAGGCCGATGGATACTATAAATGCCAGTATGCCAAACGCGAGTGCGCACGTTTGGTACAGGAGGCTAACCCTCTGCGCGGCAGCGCACTAGCACACAAACACAACACCACATCCACTCAATCGTACACATTACACACACACATCACTCTCACACATCCACCGACCCGCGCGCGCTTCTCGCCCCCCCATCCCCCCCACATCGCCACCCCATCACCACCCTCCTTCCACCCCCACCCCACCCCCACCTTCCTTCTTTTTCTTTTATCTTTTTCTCCTTCTCTTTTCTCTTCTCTTTCTCCTTTTTCTCTTTTTCCCCCCCCTCCCCTTCCTCTCTCTTCCCCTTCTCCCCTTTTTGTCCTCCCTTCCTTCCCCCTTCCCCCCCTCTTTTTTTTCCCCCCCTTTCTTTTTTCCCCCTTTTTCCCCCCCTTTCCCCCTTTTCTTCCTCCCCTTTCTTCCCTTTCTCTTTTCCTTCCTTTCCCCCTTCTTCCTTTTCCCTTCCCCCCTTTCCTCTCCTCCCTTCTTTTCCCTTCCCCTCCCCTTCTTCCTTTCCCCCTTCCTCTTCTTTTCCTTCCCCCTTTTCCTCCCCCTTTCCTCCCCCCCTTTTTTTCCCCTTCTCTTTTTTCTCCCCTTTCCTTTCCCCCCTCCCCCCCTTTTCCCCCTTTCTTTTCTTCCCTTCTTCCCCCCTTCCTTTTCTCCTCTTTCTTTTTTTCCCCCCCCTTTTCCCCCTCTTCTTTTTTTTTTTCCCCTCCCTTCTCCCTCCCCCCTTTTTTCTTCTTTTCCTTTCCCCCCCCCCCCCCTTTTCTTTTCCTCCTCTTTTCCTTCTCCCTCTTCCCCCCTTCTCCTTTTTTTCCCTTTTCCCCCCCCCTTCCCTTTTCCTTCCCCCTCTTTTTTCCCCTCCCCCTTTTTTTTCCTTCCCTCCCTTTTTTCCCTTTTTCCCCCTTCCTTCCCCCCTTCCCCCTTTTCTTCTTTCCTTTCCTTCCCCCCCCCCCCTTTTCCCCCTCCCTTCTCCTTTCCTCCCCTTCTCCCCCCCTTTTCCTTTTTTCTCCCCCTCTTCTCCTTTTTCTTCCTCTTCCCTTTTTCTTTTTTTCCCTTCCCTTTCCCCCCCCCTTTTTTTCTTCCTCCCCTTTCTTCTCCCCTTCCTTTCTTTCTTTTTTCTTTCCCTTTCCTCCCCCTCTTCTCCCCTTTTTTCCCTTTCCTTTCTCCTCTCTTCTTTTTTTCCCTCTTTTTTCCCCTCTTCTTTTTCTTCCTTCCTCCCCCCTTCCCCCCCCTTCTTTCCCCTTCTTCCCTTCTCTCTCCCCCCTTTTTTTTCTTCTTCTTTTTCTTTTTTTTCCCTTTCCCTTTTTCTTTCCCTTTCCCTTTTCTTTCTCTTTCCCCCTCCCCTTTTCCCCCTCCCCCCTTCCCTTTCTTTCCCCTTCCTCCCTTTTTCTTCTTCCCTTTTCTCCCCCCCCCCCTTTCCTTCTTTTTCCTCCTCTCTTTCTTCCTTCCCTTTTTTTCTTTCTCCCTTCTCCTTTCCTTTCCTTTTCCCCTTTCCTTCCCCTTTCCCCCTTCCCCCCCCCCTCTTTCCCCTCCCTTTCCTTTTCCCCCCCCCCCCCTTCCTTTTCCCCCCCCCCCCTCTTCTTTTCTTTTTTTCCCCCCCCTTTCCCCTTCCCCCTTCCCCCCTTCCCCCCTCCCCCTTCCTCTTTTTTTCTTCTTTCCCCCCCTTTCCCCCCCCTTTCCCCCCCCCCCCCTTCTCTCCTCCCCCTCTTTCCTTTTCTTTCCTTTCTTTCCTTCCCCCCTCCCTTTTTTCCCCCCCCCCCCCCTCCCTCCTCTTCCCCCCTTCCCTCCCCCCTTTTCTTTTTTTTCCCTCCCTTTCTTCTTTTCCCCTTCCCTTTTTCCCCCCCTTTTTTTTTCCCTTCCCCCCTTCCTTTTTCCCCCTTCTTTTCCCTTTTCCTTTCCCCTTTTTTTTTCCCTTCCCCCTTCTCCCTTCTTCTTTCCCTTTCTCCCCCCCTCCCTCCCCTTTTTTTCCCTTTTTTTCTTTTCTCCCCCTTCCCCTTTTTTCCCCTTTTTCCCTTTCCCCCCTTCCTTCTCTCTTTTCCTTTTTTCTTTCTCTTCCCTTCTCCTTTTTCCCCCCTTCCCCTCTCCCCCCCCCCTTCCTTTTTTCTTTCTTTCCCCCCCCCCTCTTTTTCCCCTTCTTTTTTTCCCCTTTTTTTTTCCCCTTTCCTTCTCTTTTTCCCCCCCTCCCTTTTCCTTTTTTTTTTTTCCCCCCCTTTTCCTTTTTTTTTTTTCCCCCCCTTCCTTTCTTCCCTTTTTTTTCTCCCTTTCCTTTTTTTTTTCCCCCCTCCCTTTTCTTTTTTCCCCCTTTTTTTTTTCCTTTCCCCCCTTTTCTCCTTTCCTCCCTCCTTTTCCTTTTTCCCCCTTTTTTTTTCCCTTCCTCTCCCTCCTTTTTCCTCCCCCTTCCCTTTTCCCTTTTTTTTTTTTTTTCTCCTTCTCTTCCTTTCTTCCCTCCCTTCCCCCCCCCCCTTTCCTTTTTTCCTCCCCTCTTTTCTCCCTTTTCCCTTCCCTCTTTTTCCTCCTTTTTCTTTTTCCCCTTTTTTCCCCCTTTTTTTTTTTTTTTTTTTTTCCTCCCCCCCCCTTTTTTTCCTCCCTCCCTTTCCCCCCCCTTTTCTCCCCCCTCTTCCTCCCCCCTTTTCCTCCCCTTCCCCCCCCCCCCCCCCCCCTTTTCTTTTTTTTTTCTTCCTTCCCCCTTTTCTTCCCCCTTTTCCCCTTTTTTTTTTTTTCCTTCCCTTCCTTTCCCCCTTCTCTTTCCCTCCCCTTCCCTTTTCTCCCTTCTTTCCCTTTTTTTTTTTTCCTTTTTTCCCTTTCCTTTTCTCTTTTCCTTCCTTTCCCTCCTTCCCCTCTTTCTCTCCCTTTCTTTTTTTTTTCCCTTCCTTCCCCCCCCTTCCCTTTTTATTTTCCCCCCCTTTTTTTTTTTCCCCCCTTTTTTCCCCCCCTTCCTTCTTTTCTTTCCCCTCTCCCCTCCTCCCCCTTCTTTCCCTCCCCTTTTTCTTTCCCTCCCCCCCTTTTCCTTTCCCTCCCCCCCTTCCCTTTCCCTCTTTTCCTTTTTTTTTTCCCCCCTCTTTCCTTTCTTCCTTTTCTTTTTCTTTCCCCCCTTTTTTTCCCCCCTTTTTTTCCCTTTTCCCTTCTTTTCTTTTTCCCTCCCCCTTTTCCTTTTCCTTTCTTCCCCTCTTTCTTTCTTTTTCTTTTCCTTTCTCCCTTCTCTCCCCCCCTTTCCTCCCCCTTCCCCTTTTTTTCCTTTCTTTCTTCCCCTTTCCATTTTCCCTCCCTCTTTTCTTCTTTCCCCCCCTCCCTTTTCCCCCCTCCCTTCCTCCCCCTTTTCTTTTCCCCCCCCCTTCCTTTTTTCTCTCCCCCTTCCTTTCCTTTTCCCCCTTCTTTCTTTCCTCCCCTTCCCCCCCCTTCCCCTTCCCCCCCCCCCCCCCTTACCTCCCCCCTTTCCCCCTTTTTTTCCTCCCTCTTTTCCTCCTTTTCTTTCACTTTCTTTCTTCTTCCTCCCCCTCCCCCCCCTTCCCCCCCTCTCTTCTTTCTCTCCTCCTTTCCTTCTTTTTCATTTCCTCTTTCCCTTCTTTTTTTTCCTCCTTCTTCCCCCTCTTTTTATTCCCCTTTTTTTTTCCTTTTCCTCCCTCTCCCTTTCCCTTTTCCCCTTTCCTCCTTCCCTTTCCCTTTTCTCCCCCCTCCCCCCTCCTGCTTCCCTTTCCCCCTCCCTTCCCCCCCCCCCCCCTTTTCCTCCCCCCCTTTCCTTCCCCTTTTCCCTTCCCTCCCCCCCTTCTTTCCAGTTTCTTTCACCATATTCCTTTTGATCCTTTTCCCCAATTCTGGGGTCTCTATACATGGGACCTATAAAAACCCTCAACTCCTATCCCCTTTTTCCTTGAAAGGAACAAGTTCAATGCTTCAGTCAGAGTTGTAAAGACTGGCGTGGGAACGTCAGGGACAGAACACGGACTGCAGAACATTGGTAGCATTTTAAATGGAATTGTGGTATCTGAAGGCGTTTAGAGAAACGATGGAGAGGGGTTCGGGGGGAACGTAGGGTGGACTTGAGCTAAAACAGAAATCTGAAGGTTCATGTCTTGACGAGGGCCATTATGCTTATTTCGGGATCCACACATTTACAACGGATTTGGCCTGAGGCGCAGAGAGATATGCTCACAGCAACGCGCTGGTCTCTTTGAAGTCGTTGGGACCCTTCACAGCGTCTTTCGTATTACGCTCTTTGTCTTCCATTTGTCTCGATGCCTTCATGTCCCAAACTTCCCTTCCTCTCAGTCGGTTAACGGCGTGACTTGCATGTCTGTAATATAGGTGGCACTGGATCTGTGGTTCTCCTGTGCTTTTTTTTTGCAGATTTCGGTATATGACAACAGATACGGGGATTCGATTCCTGAGATGCTTGAAAACTTCACTACTCCAACCCCTCCCCCACCCCTCCATCCAAAATTATGCCAGGTTTTTTGTGATGGTCCGCCCTCCATCTCGCCTACTACTAAGCTAGTTCATAAGTCCAAAAAACAGGAGGGAGAGAAATCAAAGATGGTAAAAAGTAATGGCAAGGGGCCAAGGGTAAGAGAATAATTGTAAAGTGCAAGGAATAATAGTGAAAGAAGAAGGGGATAACAGGAATTAAATAAGAGAGGGGGAGGCGATAGGGGTAAACCGGAAAGGAAGGAAGGACTTGATGTCAATGGGATAAAATGACGAAGTACAGGGAAACAAACCAAATAAAAGATGAGACTGTTCAAAAAAAAGTAGAGAAAAGGTAGGAGAGACATAGGAAAGACGGTTGAATAGAAATAAGGAAGCAAGGGTGGGGAAAAAGGAATAGGAAGGAAGGAGGAAGGGAAGGAACGGAAGGGAAGACTCAGGAAGTAAGAACGATCCGGCGAGGTTCGGTCTAGAAACGGGGACCTATAGAGCTTGAAAGTGGATGTCAATAAAAAGGAAAGGAGTATATACAGTATATGATCAGGAACTAAGTAAGGCAAAAGTAGGAAAGCGAAAGAAGGAAGGACAAAACCCAGTTTGGTCCAGGACAAGGGGGAAAGATGGAATGAATGATAAAAAGATGGAAGAAAGGAGGAAGGGACAACAAAAATGAAGGGTGAACAAAGAAGGAAAAGGAGGCCTGGTTCCATTTTCACAAAAGCGTTGGGGACAGACCAATTGAAGAGTGCCTGCTAATCATTCATTTATCTGAGTTTCATCAGTGAATCATGATTAGTCAACATTTATTTTCAAAATATGACTCCCCGGATTTTGGTAATAAAGGTTCTACTCAGCCTTGAGAAATAAAAAGCACTTACCTTTCTTTATTAGAGCTTTGACAGAACGTCGCTACTATATGCACTCTGTGGTGGTGGTGCTACAAATCATTCAATTTTCACGAGGGCAATGCATCTTATGATAACGTTATTGTAGTATAACATACCGAATCGACCACAAGCGATAGTCTTGGTGCCTGAGGCTGCTGTGGTTTTTTTGTGTGCATGAGAATTCTGGGGTGTGTGCAAGTTGTGTGTACTTGTATTCACACACAGAAAACTCTAATTGAGAGTGGACTCATTTCGACTAATAGAAAGCGAGTGTAGTCGGACACCCAATAGTTAAATCACTCCCCATTAAGGGGAGATGTTACGAATTCCCAAAATAACCCTGTTGAAAATCCTTGTCTGAAGTATGGTCTTGCGCAGCGATTCAAAACATGGCAGGCCCTGGATCACCAATGGGTGCATTTACCAATTCTCACAAGAAGGACCTTATACCATCCACTCCATCTAGACTCATTACACAAAATGAAGATGCCATGGTTGGCTTTTTTCATTGATAGACAGGACAGACAACCTGGGTAGTGTAACTTAGACAAACGTTGTCCCATTCAAATGTCAAACGAGGCATAAACTGGTAATGAAACACAGCACAACTGCCACGATCCTTTATAAAAACCCAAGCAATGAAATCAGAAACTAAACAAAACAGCCAAACACACAAACACACATTGACAACATCACACCACACACACACACACAACTACAACCACACGATCAACACACATCACAACTCAAATCCAATTAGAGCGCTTCTGGAAATCGCAATTAAAGAATAGAAAAGAAAACCAATAGAAAACACGAACAAGAAAAAAGGACGCTATCAAACCATTAGTCAGTGAAGACAGGCGTAGAAAGGATACAGAGGCCGCCAAGGAAGATGATAGCATTTAGATATGGACTTGTGTGATGAGAATGAGAGAAAAGCGGGAGGAAGGATGGGGAGAGAGATGAATGTATTAGTAGGCGCCAAAATGGGTGGTCTAGGAAGCGTAACAGAATCTGAAGGTTTCTATGGTCTTGGACAGGGCCCAAACTAAATCGCAAATAGATACAAGCGGATCACACCAATTACAATGGATTTGGCTGGGTGCGCTCACAGAGACTTGCTCTTGACCACACTCCTCAAGGAATGCTTGTCTTGCCGTATATCAGCCAGAGCAGTTGATTGTTCTAACGATTACTAACAGGTCTTTCCGATTACGCTCTTGTCTTCGTGTTTTGTACAGCCTGCATACAAAGGCGTGCTTAGCGTGTGGGTGTCTTCATTTCGGGTCTCCCTTCAAAATATTGTGGTGTATTTCGTCCTTGTGAGGAGGTTCTTTTTTCGATTTATTTTTCTTCCAGATGCTAGTCATTTCACCACTTCCACCTTGCAGAATACATAGAAACAGCAAACTCAATAAATCCATAACGGAAACTGCAGAGAAACTCGTATGTTATATTCTTAAACATGGCATATTGAAAAGGAATACGAGTTCCTACATGAATGCTTTACCAAGTTCATCCCCCAACATTGTGTTTCTGCGGGTCTTTGTTTTTAAATGTTGAACTATCTAAATAACAAACGTCAAAAAGGGGGGGAAAAAATTACAGTGATTGGGTTCGAAGCACTAAATAGATGAGGAAAAAGACGGATGGCTAGAAAGAAAATAGGAAATAAAGAAGTATGGAACACGAAGGAATTAAGAAGAAGGGGGGGGGGGGGGGGGGGGGGGGGGGAAGGAATAGAGCACAGAAGGAAAGAAGGAGCAAAGGAAGAAGTGTTCCGAAGTGAACTGAGAACAAAAAGAGAAATGATTTAGCAGATAGAGGAAGAATGAAGGTTAAGTTGAAATAATAAGGAAAAAAGGAAAGGATGCACTAAAAAGTGAAGGAGGCATGAGTAGGGGAGAAGTAGGACTTAGGGAGTGATGGAAATGGCGGGGGGGGAAGAAAATAGAAGGGGAACATAGGAATCAATGAAGAAGAAAGCCAGAAGGGAAAAACGACTAAAAAACTAAGGGAGAGAGATGGGGATAACACAACAACAGGAAAGAAAAAAACAAGTAGAATGAATGTAAAAGACAAAGAATCGACGGAGGAAATAAAAGACGACATCGCGGAGGGAAAGAAAAAAGAAGGGAAAAATATATGTAGGGCATGAGTATAAGGGAGGAAGGCATTTCTTTCACAAAATATGTACTTGAAGGAATCTAATGAAGAAAGGAGATTGGATGGAAAGAAAAAAAAAAAACTGTATGGAGGGGTGGAAAAGAAAAAAATGAGGGGAAAGAAAATGGAAGGATAAGCAGCGAAAAAGCAGGAAGGAGCGAAAGAAGGATAGGAGAGGACATGTCGAAGGAGAGGAAGAGGATAAGACGATGTTGGGCAGAGAGAAAGGACGAGTGATCACGAATATACAATCACGTAAGTGTTTAAACTAAGACTGGAATGCTCACGACTTAAGCGCATTAATCATCATGTCGCTCGTTCTTGACTCTAAATACTAATTGTAGAGACTATGTGTGTGTGTGTGTGTGTGGTGTGTGTGATGGGTGTGGTGTGGTGTGTGTGAGTGCATGCCGTGCGTGTGTGTGAGTTTAAGCTGCGTGCGTGCGTGCGTGTATTGTATGTTTTGTGTGTGTGTGTGTGACGTTGTGTGTGCGTGTGTTGTTGGGTTTTGGGGGTGTGAATGTTTATTTTTTTTTGTGAATGTTACTGCCTTTTTTTTGTGTGTGTGTGTTGATTTGTGTGTGTGTTTGTGTGTGTGTTGTGTGTTTGTGTGTTGCTAGATGCGTCGCGGACTGCGACTTGTGGTGAAATGGGTGTGAGCATCATAGATTCTTCTGTGTATTCTAAAAACGCTTGCATCTTCTTTTAATCCTTGTGGTGATTTTTACACATCGCCATCTGCGGCTTCATCAACAAAATGTGTTTTGGGGACTATTTGGGTGTGGTGCTGCTATTCGCTTTCCTCTTTCTTCTTGCCCCCCCCCCATAGCGTAGCAGACACACCCATGCGTTCTATTTGGCTATCGTTGGTGTGAACAACACAGGACAGGCGTAGACGTGTTCCTGGCAAGCAAGTGAGGGAAAGGGAAACAGTTAATAAAAATGGTATTGCAAACACGTTCTGGTGACTCAGGTGACTCTGAAAAACTTTGTTTGTCATATTGTGGCGCGATGTTTACAAAAGACAAGGTGTTTCCATATTCTAACACCTGAGGAAAAAAAACACAGGACGTTTATTTACAGGAGAGTTGGGCCTGCAAGATAGACCAGTTAATGGATATCTTAAAGATTATCGGTTAATTATAATGAGCTTCGGTCGCCCGCCGTACTGAGCATGTGAACACGATGATCAACAAATGATTAGGAGAGTAATCAGCCTCGCATGTATGCACTATGGTTCACTTCAACCAACGAAAACTCCGTAAGGTGAAATGTTGAGACAGCCTTGCAATGTGAACTCCACGTGTTTGGAGCATGGTGTGTAAAATGTGAATGAGGTTTTAGTTTTTTTTTTTTTTTTTGGGCAACATCGTGTTTTTTTTTATGTATTTTACATAGCACGTCGCGAGCGCGACATTTTAATGACAGACATTTGGAATGGTGAGCGAAGGACATGGCCTACGTAGTGTCACATACTGTGGAAGACAGGAGCCGTGTTAAGAATGTCATATTTAGTTTGTTGTTTTTCGGTTCTGAATGCTCTGAAGCTAAGGAATGATTTCATTCGAAAACTGGGAAGAAAGCTCGCAAGAAGAACGATAATGTTTTTTTCACAGTGGGAAAAACGCAACCTGCTTCTGCTTGACAGAGACAGATTTGAAGTGAATGTTGAAAAACAAACAAAGTGTTTGTTTTGCTGTTGTTACTGCCGTGTCTTGCCATCATTTGTCTTGTTTTGACTCATTATATGGGCCCTGAAGATTCATATTTCATTTCTTGTTCTCTCTCTGTCGATCTCTCTGTTCTGACTCATGTCTGTCTATCTGTCGGTCAGTCGGGTCTGTCTCTCTGATGCATAAGTGTGGTGGTGTGTGTTGTGTGGATGGTGTGTGTGTGTGTGTGGCTGATGTGTGGTGTTGTGGGCGTTGCGCGCGCACCGCGTGCTGCTTGCGTGCTGGACGCTTTCGCGCGTGCGCGCACCGTATGTCTGTGAGTTGCCGGGTGCGCATGCACGCGCCATAGGTTCGACATATGATATGTTAACAAACACTTATAAACAGGGTCCAAGACGTAACCAAGTGATGTTTATTTGAATACGACATCAACCCGTTCGCCTGAAAAGTAACGTTCTGAGTAGAAAACAACCACTATTTCAGCTTCTTTACCACGTTTCTCCACAGAGACGAGAAATACAGTGAATATTAGCGTTTAACAAAGTGCCCAAAACTAAACTGGGATCGAAACTAAGAATCTCTCATTCCACCCCCCCCCCCCTCCCCCCCCCCCCTTTTTTTTTTAATTGAAGCACTTAACAAGAGCTACTACGGTCATTTCTTTTCATGCGCAGGAGTATTCACGCCTGTAATAATTAGGTTTAGGGGTTTTACATACTCTCTCTCTCTCTCTCCTCTCTCCTCCTCACTTCTCCTCAGTCTCTTCATCTATCTCTCGTCTATATCTCTCTCTCTCACGAACGGGGTTTTCAACGTCTCTTAGAAGAGCAACGACACAAGAATCTCTATCCAAGGTTCAAAACGCTATCATGTCCTTCACCTGTGTGACAGGGTCGATAACAGTATGACATCAACAATGTCAAGTCACGAAGTGTATGTTGAAAGGGGGGGGGACGACCACGAAGGTTCACAATCGGGCCTGTTAAACTCAACCAATGTATGGAGTTCTGGGCAGTTACAGGGTGTGGGTTAGATCAAAGACCTAGTACGACCCCTCCGTAGGGTGGTGTACGGTCCTTTGGGCTTAGATGGACAGTTGTGAGCAGGAGTGGGTCAAAGAACAGTTAGGCGATAGAGTGTGGGACCAAAGGGGCTGAGGAATGGAACCCGCAGAATGACTGGAACAAAATGTACAGGATCAGGTTCCTGAAACCAGAGGGAGCTAGACCCTCGCCTCGTGTAGCACCGACGACATCTTAAAGATAAACCTCTTTTTTGTCGTATTCCTAAAAGTCTCTATGATGATCCCGCGAAACAGCGTGACACACAGACGACGAATCACAGACAAAACACGACGCGGTTTCGACACTACGCTATCTTGGCCGAAAAAGACAAAGAGGTCGAAACGGTTCGTGATTTGTGTCGTGCTGATTCGTTGTCTTACGTTGTTCGGGCGGAGTCGTTATAATTCCTTTTTGAAATTTGTGTTCAGATTCCGCCTGCAGTCGCCCACTTTGCACTGACTCTTTATATCATGCAGTTTTCTCCAAGCCAGCTTACTGAGACCGACAACATATCAAACAGACAATCACAGCCAGTCTTTTCTTTCTGTCTAAACATCTGTCAGAAAGATTTGCCATCGGTAACGTCAAGAAGCCTCTCCGTTCGTTGTTGAGAAGCTAAAACCAGCGGCGAAGTCTTGACGCTCAGACTGAAAGGACGAAAAAGTGACTACTTGCATGCTGACCCTTTTCTCTCTCGCGTTGGTGTGGCAGCCTGTCCTACCTCCAATTGCTAATATTGAGGATATCACGACCTACGGTCCTCCTTTAACCACACACACACACACGCACCACACACACAGAGGGAAGTTCTGTCCTGACTCATGGTTTTTGATGCGGGTGGTGTGTGGGAAAGTCAGTCCCCTCACTGAGTGCTTGAATTTCATCATCTCAGCCCCTACTTAGTTAAAATTCCATGCTTCCCAGCATGCTGGACCAAACGTTTTTTGTGGTTGTTTTTAAATTTTGTTTTTTTAGGTTATCGGAAATAAGCAGCATGCATTGACTGCAGTACCGGGCCTTTCATACTTATGTTTTCTTCTCCTTTTGTTGTACTGCTTTTACCGAACTTGTTTTACATTTTTTTTTCATTAACGTATAATGTGCTATCACGTTTCGTCTTTTAATGGCGCCTGCAACCCAGACTATGGTTTATAGACAGTTTCTGCTCACGAACACTTGACGTAAGGGTGACACTGTGTTTCGCTACGAAGATCATCGCTAATTCTGTAGTGCCCTCACGCACCCTGTTTACTGAACGACAGGTTTCACTTAACTATGTTTCTGGATTGGACTGAAATGGCCTGGCAGTCAAAAAATTTGGTAACAAGTTTCAGCCCGCCCTGGGTCTTGTTTGTTTATCTTTTTTTACGTCCACGGGCCTAGAGACCATAATGCTGGTGCTCTTTTTAGCAAAGATATTTGGATGGTGAAATAGAATTGATTCTGATATGCACATGCATTAAGTACGGTAGGAAGAAAACACAGCTGCTCGTTCGCAACACCACAAGTCGTTTGCCCCTGGCCACCAGTTCTACAGAAAAATCCATTCGGACACATAAACACAATATGAACACATGTACGGCGACAGCTCCCCCCGCCATTTCCCCCCTTAACGTGCGTCCATCCACTCACCCCTCCCCCCTCGCCCCCCACACACACATTACTATGAACAAACTTTCCTCGCTGAGCGCAGACGATTACACACAGAAACCAATCTGTTACGACGAATAAGTCTGAAAAAAAAAAACCGTGTTGAAGGAATTAGGACGTAAGGTTATTTGCTCCTGACTTTGATCACAGACTGGTAAAGGGGATGTGTGGGTGTGGGTGTGAGGTGGGCAGGGATAGGGGGTATATACATGTCTTGTCTTCCTCCTCACCACTCTTTTCCTCAATTAAAATACTTAAGTCACAAATGCGGGGTCGGATTTCCGTCAATTTCAAAGGCTCTAAATAAGACGAGGAGAAAGAAGAAGGACGTGGTGTAAAGAAGTTCAGCAATTCTGCAGCATTTCCTCGGCTGTCAGGACCCTTTGGAGTGAACGTTATGAACAAGTGAAACCACACTGTCAATGGGAGACAATCAAAAGTTGTCTATTGAGCGCTCCTACTCTGAAGGGAAGCTTGTTTTTCTCAGGACAGAGATTCCTTCTGTGAATTTGAGTTGGTGCAAATAAAGCATTTTCTTTTTCCTCAGGCACAGGCTCGGTCTCGCCAGTCTCTCCGCTGTCGGTCTTAGTGGGGAGCTGCCAAAGTTGACCCAAGGAGACCGGGAGGCGTTTTATCATTGTGTGAACCGAGAGAATAATCGCGGGATATACCTGTCTCCACACGTCTTTTTCCTAGTCCTCTGTCTCTCTCCGTGAACCAATGCATGCCATTGTGACTGGACCTGCATGGTATACGTGTTGTGTTGTTCCCCATAAATCAGTGGTGTATACAAAATGTTTTCCACCGTAATCCCGTTATCAATGTGAGGCAACATGGCGACATTTCTGAAAGGGACTCCACTGGGAGATTCTGATTCTGCGTTTTTTTGTGTCCCCCTAAGACAGAGCAAACAGAAGCCTGTACATAATCATGTCTGCGTATGAATGAACATTGTGAGGACGAAGCTTGTATCCAAAAGGATTTCTCTGAGAGAGAGAGAGGAGAGAGAAGAGAGGAGAGAGAGGGGGGGGGGGGGGGGGGGAAGAACGGGAGAGGGTTGGTGGTAGTGGTGGTGTTGCGCTAGCTAAACAGACGACGACGGTCGTTTTCTTGACAGGGCGGGTTCCATTTCTGGATCCCCATCACAATGATTTGGCCCGGGGCGTGCCAACCACAACAAGTCACTTGCTACTCCTGACGTCACCTGTCGACGACAACACTCTTACATCTACCCAGAAAAAAATAAAAAAAAAAAAAACCAACACCCAAAAAAAAAAAAAAAATGCACCTGTCGATTATTGTCTGCTTCCCGCAGCCAGTCTTTCCCATCCCTTGACACCAGTGCACACCCTCGTTGGCGCTGCCAGAGCAAGTGCCCACGCGCTTCCAACCATTCAGAAGGCGTCGCTATTTCCCGCCCTCTTCTCTGCTGGGGTTTTATAATTGGCACCATGGGGGACAGACTATTATGGGTGAACCGGGATGTTTCTTTTTTAATATCCAGTTTTATTTTCAGCGGCTTTAATACAATATGGATGGCTTGTGTGCATGTAGAAGAATAGTTGGAATTTTGTAAACGAGATAGGTGCTGAACAAGAAACCGTATTATTAAAATTTCGTCGTTTTCGAAATTGTTTTGTTTCTTTCTTTTTCTTTTTTTTTTCTTCTTGCAAAAACGGGGCATTTATGTGGCGGTGTAAGACAATGTGATTAGGCATGTGCCACACCTGTAAACGTCATTGGCGGGGATTGGTTGGAAAAGTACCTACGGTATTGACTGTCTTGGTAGGCGCTACTTTGCATAATTACCTTGTGATAATGAAGGGGTACTTAATCAGCGTGGTGATGTCCCTCTCGATCCTGGGGTCCAAAAAGTGATTAGGTTCCTGAAACTCAGTTTGACAGGCTGTTCTTGCACAGAACTCTTGCTCGTCCTTAATTTTGAATAATACAGGTACGGTGTGCGCACAGTATGCCGGTCTTTTGACCTGTTGACTTTTGCCCGCTGGATGTGTACACACAGTCCCTTCTGAGCGTGTTGGGGCGACGTACTGTTGCCTCATGTCGTAAGAGCCATCTTTCGCAAAGAAGAATGACTGAAAAAGGTTAGTAGGTGTATGGAAGTAAGGATGGAACAGAGTGAAGGAAAGGCCGCTGAAGGTTAACCAATACAATGCGCGCGCACGCCGCGTTTGTGTTTGTGGGTTTGTGTGGGTGTGGTGTGTGTGTGGGTGTGTGTGTGTGTGACCTGTGATGTGTGTTGTGTGTGTGTTTGTGGCGCGCGAGCGCGCGCGCGCGTGTGTGTTTGTGCTTTGTAGTGTGGTGGCTGTGTGTGTGTGTGGGTGTGTGTGATTGTGTGTGTGTGTGTTGCACGCGCCGCACTGTTTGTAGGGTGTTTTGTTTATCAGCAATTTTTGAGTGTACTCCTGTTTTGGAATTTTTGTGTCATTCATGGTTAAAGGCTGGGCTATGTTCCTATTGACACGCGAACATGATGAAGTTGGTTTTGTTTTAACGGAGTAATCCATGGTAACTAACGTGCCTCCTCTCCTGCATATGCTTTACAGTTATTAGTTTTTTTAAAATGACTTTTCTTTATGTCCTTTGCGTTTACGCGCCAAACTTGTGGATTCTGGCGAGCAATAACTGTCTATGATTAATCAGCTTCAATCGTTTCCCTAACAAACACAGCCACAATTCCAAGTTTCCAGATCTGTCTGTTTCCTTAGCAAACGCCTATAAATTATTGTCAGGTTTCAAGAGGCCGGCCCTGAGCCAACCCAACCAGAGCAGACCCTTCACGGCTACAAAGTAACGTAGGTGTTGGTTAGTGTTGCCTGTTCTGATTGGCAGCGACAACATCCCAAAAGAAAACAAAAACTAACCGGCCCGTACTAAACTCGCTGAGCTGGTTGTTTCATGATTGTGCTTGATTGGGTTCTCTGTCTGTCTATCTTTCTGTCTGTCTGTCTGTTATCTGTCTTTCTGTCTGTCTGTCTCTCGTGTCTGTCTGTCTCCCTCTCTCTCTCTCTCTCTCTCTCTCTTGCAAATGTAACAACTTCCTTACCAACACAAATGAGACCCCTACACCCATCCTAGGATTAAGAGTTCCATACAGTGAAGTAAACTGCGGCCCATGTCTACGCGGGGTCTGATGTCCAATGCAGGGAACAGTAATCACCCTTACAATAGGCATACTTGGTCAATGTCCTATACAACAACATGAACAACAGAGCCAGAAGAAGGGGAAGAATAAAAAACGCAGGCAAATGAATAACCAATCGTTACTGATTAGCAAATCAAGAGAGAGAGATAGAGAGCTGAGAGCTAGAGAAGAGAGAGTGAGAGAGAGATAGAGAGAGAGGATAGAATGGAGAGAGGGTAACAGAAATAGAATGGCCGAAAAGCTTCTCTCTCGTATACTGTACCTTCAATTCTTGGATGAAAAGCGAACAACAACAAACCACCACACACACAACAACACCACACAACACACACACACAGCACCAACACACACCCACACACACTACCTCACACACAACACGCATGCGCGCGCGCGCGCGTCACCACATATACATACATACCTTAGTAGCTACGTACTTCTGTCTGTAATGTATGTATGTGAGTATGTACGTACCGTGTGTGTGTGTGTGTGTGTGTGTGTGTGTGTGTGTGTGTGTGTGTGTGGGTGCCTGTTGTCGGTCGTGCGTTTCGGGCGTGTCGTGCGCGCTCGTTGCGGGCGTTGCGTGCGTGCGTGCGTGCGTGCTTGTGTGTGTCGTGTGCTGTGGGGGAGCGGGGGTGTGTTGGTGTGGTTTGGTGGGGAGGACACTACTTGCGCGCCCATACACATACATTATACGAGTGCTCTCGCACGTGCGCGCGCGCGCGCGCACAAGCCACACACACACACCCACACACACACACACACACACCCACACACACACACACACTCCTTGCCCACTGACGATTACTAAACCGTCATCCCAGGCGGACCTGTCTGTCAGGTGATCTAACAGATAGCCCACGGGTTGCTTCCCCTTTTCCCTAATGATGCTATTTCTGACCTAAACCCATAGAATACGCCGTCGAGACGACGGCAGGAATACTGCTTCCTGTAGTGTCCTGTTACCTGCCTCCCCTCGCTCGTCCCCCTTCCACCCTACTCCACCCCTCCTCCACCAACTGTACACACCCACCCCACAACACACACACCCACCCTCACAGTATTCACTCCCGCCGGCACCCACACCACTAACTACAACCACACACACACACATCAACACGACACACATGTCACGGACCTTAGAACACAAGCACACTCCACTCACATGGGTAACGCCACACAACACAGACCGCACGACACCACCACAACACACACCTACATGCCACACACACACACATAGCACCACACACACACACACACCACACAACACACACACAACACACACACGCACCCAAACACCCACACACCCACACAGCACGTCACACATAATTTCATAACACGACCACAACAACCGTCCACTCTCACCCACCAATATGATTTAGCACCACCTGGCACCACCCCTCTTCCTCCAACAACACGTCTGTGGGCTCGATATACGCTTTCTCACTGTGTGTGCTCCTTAGCTGACCTCTACTGAACTCACCCACCACGTCCTCCTGCTCTTCTCCCATACGCCCATGAGCTAAAAATCGCCTCCTTCCCCCTTGTGTTGCCCCCATCACTCGGACGCCTGGGTGCCATTTCTCGGGGGGCCTCAAACGTACGAGAAACTGTACATGCGAGCGGTTCACACATGTACAATATCATAACGAAGGACGGGCGTCAGCCGCAACGACAACAAAAACTCCAAGTTCGACTTGCAACACACAAGTAACTCCCCACGCTTGCAATCTCTTTTCTATTGCTTTCGCACTGCCTCGCTTATTCGCCACAATTCAAGCAATAACATCACCCTCCCCCCTCCCTTGAGTCTGCGAAACGGGGGGCGGGGGCTGCACCTATTTCACGCACGCTGCCCCCCCATCCCGAGTTCCCCCTCCCCGTTCTCCCTTCTGTACCTGCGCGCACTCTCTAACCTCCTAGTCCTCAAAACCCCCTTGTTCACTGTCACCTTCCCATTTTTCATCGCTTCCACGTCCCCGTCACTCTCTTCTAGTTCCGTTACGTCGTGTTGAAAAGAGAGCCCATGCACCTTCAGATATTAACGATCCTTCTCTCCTCTCCTCATGGCTTCGACCTCTGGATGAGAGTCCTAGGGGCGCCACTCATAAACAACAGCTTCTCACGATTCCTTTTTAGCGCATTTTAGTTCACGGTCTGGTTTCAGGAAAGTTCCCGAGTCTGGACCGATTTTCACATGCACCCCTGGTTTACAAAAAAAATTTTGAATAAAAAATTATCCTCGAAGATTTGGGTCAGTGCATTAGATGTATCAAAGCTATCTGTCAGCAAGTCCAAGCGAAGGCGGCACAACTTGACTTTGTGGACCAGTCTCCTGCTATCGTCCCTGTGGGTCGACGTCCACTGGTATTGAGCCCAAGGGTTTACATGGAGGGAAATCTAGCAGAGACTGAAAATTGACGGTCTGGGGGGTTGGAACCGTGGTACGTGGTTAGAACTTTAAGAACATATGTGTCGGGGGGGGCGGGAAGAATACTAGCCTCAAGTGACATTCAGTACAGCAGCGGATATCGTGTACAAGAGACAAAAGGATCAATGGTCAAGGTAACAACTACTGGAACTGTGTCAAGTTCCAGGCGGCCTGCCCATCTGTAACCTGAAACCAACCATCCCACAACTTCAACCACCCCCCCCCAACATACACCCCCCCACCCTCAATACCACTCCTGGCAATATTGCCCACCGCCCCCCAACGGGGGGGGGGCGGGGCCCCCCCCCCCCCCCTCCCCCCACACGAAGCTAAGATTAATCACCCTCCGCAAAGAAAAAATAAAATGACAGTGGCATATATAGGGGTTTTTCCCCAGCCACCCAACACTTGATCCCCCTCCCCCTTACCCACACTCCTACCATGAGACACACGCGATGCGAATACCCTGAAAGTTACTATGCAATACCCCTTCGCGCGCACCCACACCCCCTGTGATCTTTTCCACTAAACTTTGTTTGGTGTGTTTATGTTCAACTGTGGTGGTGTTTTTCCAACCCAAATCCTAACCAACAGCGCAAAATGTCGGCAATCTCCCCGAATACGGGCAAAATCATCACATCAAAATGGATGTTTGGGGTCCCTTCGGAAATGAAGAAGAAGAAATAGGGCCGCAACTGTGCGAATAAATAGCTTTTGGTATCCGCTGATCGAGAAAAGCCAGGTGCAGCTTTGAGCGTAAAAGAGAATATTGTGATGTTTTGGGCTAAACTGTAAACATGGACTCGGACAAGCCTATGAAGCCTGATAATGGCAAAACTAGTGGTTATCGGTAATCGAGATAGGACCAGCGGCGTTGGTCTTAATGTTAGGTCAGACATTCTACTAAGGTCGTCGCGCACGCGGCCCTCGGTGCTGTAATAGTCTCTCATCTTACTTATTCATCATTTAAAGTTATAATCCTGGCATCTTGAAATCCTGTGGCATGTGGTCCTCAAAACGTCGTGGATGGTGGTGTAGCGTACATATACTAGAGTCCGACACGCAGTGACGCCTCCTTGATGAACCTGGGAACTGAACTGAACCGGATAAACCACCGCCGTGGCGAAGTGGTTAAGCGTCGCGGACTCCCGGCTGGTAGGTCGTCGGTTTCGAATCCATCAAATCATGTGGGCTTTTTCTGCCCCACCGGCTCCTCCCCAGAGGTAAATTGGGAGGATTGTTTCTGAAAGGTAGCGACGGGGGGGGGTCATTATAAAAGGATGAACTTTAAAACCAAAAAGGGACAGCAGTGGCGAGGGTTAATCAGAAAGGATAACATGACAGGCAGTACCATCTATAGTGGGATGGCGTTTCTGGCGATGTAGTATGCTGGAGGGCAAGAAAACTTACTTCGAACACACCTGTGAGCAGGGCACATAGTATCGCTCGATACTGGGGCAACATGAAAACATCAAACGCCGAAGTAGGCACTAATGAATTGAGTTGTGTAAAACAAAGAAAGCGACGCCTGACTGATGAAAGTTATCACAAGTGACCCTTTGTCACATGGATTAGGTTTCGTCGGTAAGCATACGGAACATGTTAAATCTCTACATGTAGCGGTCCATCCTGCAATCACTTCAATTATGCCCCTCAATTCTCAGTCATGTGATTCAGTCTACACCACCACAACAGAACTGAACCCATACACATGAACACCGCATGGCTGACGAACTTTACTATTTCGACAGGGGTGGACAGATCAGAGTTAGGTTCATTGTAAGTATACCGTCGGATAACTTTCGTGCCCTGTATAACTCTGAATCAATAATGTGGCACGTGGTCATGGAAGGACTGAAACTTACGTGCGTTGTTTTCTTTTGGTTCTCCGTACTGGGCGTGGCAGCTGCCGGTCGTTACTCATTATAATACCTTGGTTTTGTTTGTCGTATTTGCAGTTTGGCACGTACGCGGGTACTGTTGAGTGAATACAGCGAACAACTGATTTTTTCCTGTCTTTCCTATTCATACCATCCACGTATCTTAAACACGGTTAAGTTTACAAAATATTTTTTCATAATATTTTTTTTTCCTGCTATCACCACATGAATTGAGTTCAAATTCCCTAAAAGCCCATTACACACAAAGATAACCACTTACATGTACCCATTAAACAATTTATGCAATGGCATTCGTCTATCCACGCTTACCTTAAGCAAAAACGGGCCTCTGTTTTGCAGGACATCCCATCTGACTTAGGGATCATGTCACTGATGTTATGATAGTATAAATCACCATGATTTGACATGTGCTCAGCCTTTTTCTCCAACACCTTGGCAAAATATGTCTACTGTTTTACAAGTACAGCAAACCTCACTTTCAGACAAAAAACGTTGAACCATTGGTTAACTTCAACCTTTGAACTTTCAACTTTCGCTTACTCCTCAAGCAGCCCTTGGGCCTCAGTCAAAGCCCCCTCTGGATTAGAACGTTTTACGTGCACGATTGTAGATGTATGTAGTGTGTGTGTGTGTGCCTGTGTGTGTTGTGATGTGTGTGTGTGTGTGTGTGTGTGTGGTGTGTGTGTGTGTGAGTGCGCGTGTGTGTGTATGTGTGATATGTGCGTGCGCGTGCGTACGTGTGCGTGCGTGTATGTGTGTGTGCGCGCGCTCGTGCGTGTGCGTGTCTCTGAGCGTCCCGTGCATGCGCGCGCACGTCGTGTGTGTGTGTGTGTGTGTGTGTGTTGATGTGTGTTGAGGTTGTATGTTTTTGAATGTGAAGGAGACGAGAGAGAGAGAGAGAGAGAGAGCGAGAAGAGAGAGAGGAGAGAGAGAGAGAGAGAGAGAGAGACAAGAAAGCAGAGAGTTTGTGTCTGCATGCGCCTTTACTCATTGGCGTTAAAAGGGATTGCCTATGCTGTCTTTGAAACTGTCAAGCTGGTCAGCATTCGTAGGTTATTTGAAACGTACAGACAGACAGACAGACAGACAGACACTACAGACCACACACACACACACACACGCACACACACAACAGCACACAAGCACACACACATACACGCACACACGAGCCACAGACAGACAGACAGACAGACACACACCACACACACGCACACCCACACATACAAACACACAGCCACATACAGACAGGCCACACGACACACAAACACACACACACACACACACACAACACACACACACACACACACACACACACACACACCACTATTGCATTTCCTTAGCAAGCTGTGTAAGAGCTAAGAGAAACGACAATGAAGTTGGCAAGTGCCCAGGGAACGGGGGACGTTAGTCCTTAATCTTATAAAGGAAACTACTCTAATGGTTCTAAGGTTGAGGACACATGACTGCTTCCAACAATGTCGGTGAATATTACTTGACAATAAATAAATTGTCAATATTACGAGCTTCTGTGTGCTGCCGTGCGTGCGTGCAACTGTGCTAAACCGCGTGCGAGTGACGTACGTGCGGCATGTGCGTGCGCGTGATGCGTGTGTGGTGCGAGAAAAAAAACACAGGCATGCGTGTTGTGTCGTGTGTGGCATTGCCGTGTGACAACTTGCAAAATGGCGCGTGTGTGTGTGTGTGTGTGTGTGTGTGTGTGTGTTGTGTGGTGTGTGTGTGGTGTGTGTGTGTGTGGTGTGTTGGGTGTGACGCGTGCCCCCCGATTTGTGACCGTGCCCGACGTGGTTGTGTGGTGTGTTGTGTGTGTGTGTTGTAGTGTGTGTGGTGTGTGTGTGTGTGTGTGTGTGTGTGTGCGTAAGTATGTGTGTGCGTGTGTGCATCGTGTGGTGTGTGGTGTGTGGATGGTAGTGGTTGGTGATGGTGCGTGGTCGTGAGGGTGCCGGTACACGGCTCCTGTGCTGCTGCTGGTTGCTTCAGGGGTTTCCCGCTGTCTCTGTTTTGCCTGCGGTGCTGCTGATACTGAACTGCTGCCTGGTTAATGTCGGTTAGCACGTCCCAGTACCATTAGAGTCTGGTACCCTATTTGCCTGCTGGCAGTAATCGACTACATGATGAAAATGGCACTGAGTCTAATTAGCTCTGCGATGCTGCTGCACCTTCTACTACTGCTGCTGCTGCTGCGCTGCCACTACTACTACTACTACTACTACTACTACTACTACTACTACTACTACTTTTTGTTGTCGCTGCTGCTGATGCGTGATAGCTGCTCTGTGGTATGCGTACTAACCGCTACCGCGACTGCTACTACCGCTACTTCTACTACTGCTGCTGCGACTTCTACCGTTACTTATATACTGCATTGCTGCTGCTGCTGCTTCCGCTACTCCTAATACTGCTTCTGTTCTTTCTCCTCAAACGATTACTACGCTACTACGGCTACTACTATACTTTTTTTCCTACTACTACTACTTCTACCACTACTACTACTACATCAACAACAACAGTCACTACTACTACTACTACATTACCACCACCACTACTACTACTTCTACTACTATTACTACCATTGTTCTGCTGCTGCCATAATCATTGCTGCTACTGCTAATGTTACTACCGCTAGTACTGCTGTTGCTGCTGCTACACTTTATTTTTCTCCACTGCTGCTGCTGCGGCCCACTGCTACAACACTACTCCTATTCCGATTGCAGTCTGCAGTACTTGATCACAGGTACAGATAAGATAAAGGAACATGACAGACAGGATGTTACAAACAGCCTAATTCACTTATAAAACCGCTGTTTACTCCTAGCAAAGTATCTCACGTGCAAGAAGGGGGGTGGGGGTGGGGGGTGGGGGGGGGGTGGGTGGGAACTGGAGGAGAAGGTGGTAACCACCTCTGAGGGAAGGGAGAGAACCGTTTTAAGACTACATCGACTCGACGACGACGACGACGACGACGACGACGACGACAGAAGATACTGGGTGGCAGAGAATGGCCAGTGCAGTTGCCATGTAT
>JADBJO010023915.1:17500-25856 GCA_016801955.1 Conus betulinus | reverse complement strand
AGAGAATAGAATACCAAATATTTTACGGAAAAGAGAGTAGACTGAATAATCAAAACTGCAGGACAAACACACATTATTGGGGGTATGGTCATGGAATGCGCGCACCACACCCACACAAAACAGAGAGAGAGAGATGAGATGAGCTGGAGAGACGAGAGGAGACGAGAGGAGAGCGAGAGGAGCCGAGATGAGAGATGAGAGACGAGAGAGAGAGGAGGAAGATCCGGTACTTAGAAATCGAAAGTAGTAACCAAGCCGGCATTTTAAAGATGTTTCCATAACGTCTTGTGGTAAGCCTTTTTGAAAGATGTCAAACTACAGCTGTTCTTAAGATGATCGGACAATTCATTCCAAAGTCTGGCACCCGAGTAAGTAAGGGAGGTCATGAAGAGATTAGTCCTAGGTCGTGGGGTGAAAATAGTACGTTTACTACGAATATCGTTTACCAATGAATTTTCTATGGAGATAAGACGGCGTTAAATTATTTATAATTTTGTACATAAAATTAGCTTTATTAAAACGGCATTTAAACCCAAAGGGAAGAATACCTAAGTATTTGTAATCACTGGGTAGGAGGGACGATGATTTGAGCAGAATAAGTTTGAGAGAAACGTCTGTATAAGCTCTCAAGAGGTCTTAAGGAGTTTTACTTGCCAAAATCCCAGCAAGTTGAAGCATAGTCTATGTCCGGTTGGATGAATGCATGGAAAAATATCTTTCGAGTATGCTCATCAAGAAAATGCTTTATTCTATTTAGCTGAAACACTTTCTTGGATAGTTTTTTTTTTTTTTTTTTTTTTAAAGTAAAGATATGTGGCTAGACCAAGATATGTTATTATCAAGTGTAAGACCTAACAATTTGTGCGATTCGACTTCTTCCAATGCTTTGTCATAAATTTTAAGGCTTGGCAGGCTGGTTTTAATGTTTTGTCTTTTCTGTCTGGTGGTAACTACATGAACTTTGACTTAAGAGGGGTGAAGAGCCATATGATTTGCTTCGGTCCAGCTGACTAATTTATCTAAATCATTCTGCATGTTGCAACACACACTACTTCAGGACTTTTATCTTTGTTATAAAGGGTAGTATCATCAGCAAACAGTTCAGTAGACGACGTTACATGAAGTGGTAAATCGTTAACATAAATAGAAAACAAAATAGGACCTAAAATAGATCCTTGAGGAATACCATATTTCACAGTCATAAGAGGTGACATAATGGAAATCCTGAAATACTGCTTGTCTTCTATTGTTCAAAAAAGATGAAATGAGATTTACTGAGTCTGAGGTAGTCCATATAAAATACATTTTCTAGATAAAAAGATAATGATCAATGGTATCAAATGCTTTTGCAAAATCAACAAAAGAAAGCAGCAGTGAATAAATCATTGTTTATGTTTTAAATGCCATTCTTCTATTAAGTTTTGTGAACTGGCTCTAAATCCACTCTGATTGGGGGTGAAATAGATCATATTTGGTAAAATGTGAATGGAAGATTACATTTAATGTGTTTTCCAAAGGTTTGGACAAAGCAGATAATATAGAAAATCGGTCTATAATTGGATGGGTGTCCGAAAGATCACCAGAGTTATGAATCGGCAGCACTTTGGCATCCTTAAATGCTTGTGGATAACAACAATTTTCAAGACAGAGATTGTAAACATATGTAATGTGTTTCGAAAATAATGGGTGCAGATATCTTCAAGATTTTGCTGTCAAGTCCATCCAAACCCCGTGAACGAGACTGTTTTAAAGATGATAGTTCTTTGAAAACTTCGTGCACACTAATGAAATGGGAACTGAAGTTTTGAGTAGATGTTTTTTTGAATCACAAAAATGTTTTAACAACACAGATCGTTTGACTGTGGTTTGTCTGTCGTAACAACTCTTTGGGCAACAGTTGTGAAATGTTCGTTCAGCTTTTCGGCAGAGAGAGATTATCACTACTAGGGGCTGTTGCTAATGACTTTTTCCCATGATAGTTGGTTTATAGCTGCTTTCTTTGCAAATTGATATTTTGGTTTATACTTTTTGAGATTTTTTAGATTTAATCAAGCCATTAAAATACTTCTTTCGAGCGCGTCGTTTCATTGCGGTTACTTTGTTTCGCTGTTTCTTGAAGTTATTGTCTTTGCCAGTGGCTTGCAATAGTTTCTCTCGCGAGTCTGGATTTCGGCATTAATTTCTGCATTCAACCATGGTGGGTTTTTTTTTTATGTATTTGACCCGCGCTTGGTTTCTTAGGGGGCATGTGTTATGAAAAAAAACGGACATGAAAATTGTATACCATATTGATAATGCTTTATCCGGGTCTGTATGTTGGTAAACCTCTGTAAAGTTTGCCATGCTTAAGTCAGACAGGAACTCTTCCTCAATAAAGTTTCTATAGGAGCGAAACGATATACATTTATGACCACATCTGGGAATTTTTATACCTTTCTTGACCAGGTTAAGCATACTGGGAAATGGTCGCTTAGGCCAAGGACTGGAACAGACGTTTCTATTATGTTACTGGGGCTAGTGACATAAATGTGGTTCTATTATTGTTTGAGAGTGTGGCGTTTTTCCTAGTAGGGGTGTTTATTAATTGCTTCAGATTGAATAATCCATAACATCTTTTCCATGTTTTCGTGGGGCTTCAGTAAGTCAATATTAAAATCACCTAGCAGGACAACTTCCGTAGAATAACTCAAAACATCTTCATCATGAGTTTCAAACGTTCGAAACGCTGTGACCACTCTACCCTCTCTTCTGGGTTTCTGTATATGAAGCCGGCTAAAAACGGTTTGGTTCCTTTTAGGCGAATTTCAATCCAAATACTTTCAATATTGAATCTATTGAAACATATTTAAGACCCTATAATTTACAGATTGATGAACATACGTTACCAAACCAGTTTCGAAATTTCACGGCAGCGTCTCTTCGGATTATATTGTAACCAGGAATCGAGAGTACACTGTCAGATATTACATTACTTAGTCGCGATTCAGAAAACCCGAAAACATGAAAACAATCATTAGAATTAGACATGATAGAGGGTAGCTCTGAAATTTTTGTTTATCAAGTGGCAAGCATTAAGATATCCTATCTTAAATCCAGGTTTACTTAGCCATTTGGTGGCATTGATATTGTCCATAATTAACAGCAGGACAATAGCAATTATAAATCAACTCAGTAGGAATCAAAATGACGCACAAACAAGCATGCACTAGAATCACAGAGCAAAAAAAAGTGAAAAAACTTAACTACGAAGAAAAGTAATCTAAAGTTCAATAATCAATATAATGCAAATATTTAAAGAGAAAGCTTTCACACCAACAAGGCCACACAATTTCTAAGGAGAAGCACCACGATCCAATATCATCATTGCCCCCACCCGTGTAAGCAGGACCGTTCATACAAACGAACTTCAAATCTACTGACGACTTGAGTCCCTTCAGACGTTCGGAGACTACATAACAATAATGAATGCATAAAGAACAAATGGTCATACAAACATGAAAAACAACTTTAATTCACACATTACCAGCAAATTCCATTATGGGGTAGACCATATGAACATTAGGTTTGATAAATGGGGGTAGAGTCTACCAGGCTGGTATAGATCGGTGAAGACCACGCTGGTAGGCCATCAGTGGTGCCATGTTTAAATGGTTGCCATACTGGTATTGGGGATTCCCTGGGTGGTGGCCAATTTCGGGAGTCATAGTTTACACCCTGTTGTGTGGATAAGGAGTTAAAAACCACCCGAACCAATATGATGTGTCGGCAAGGGGTCTCCTCCCGGGCACATAGGGCAGGTATGGGTATGGAGCTAGGGTTCTGGGATAAGCGGAGTAGGGAGCTGTGTCATTTTGTCTGGGGAAGGAGTGGTGGGAATGGGGGAATGCTGAAGAAGCATCGTTAGAAGCATTCATAGGTCTACTATCTTTAGACTGGTTAACTAAGGAGGGAAAAAAATCATTACGTCAGTGTCACGTTCCAACCTCTCTGAAGGGACCAAAACACGTGGATATCCAGTCTGTATTGGATAGGTCCTGTCATAGTTGACCTGGCCATTATGGGAGGGTAACTGGGGGAAGTGGGAAGAGGAAGCTAATGGGGGAACTCGCTCATTCACCGAAGGGTAGGGTTGTGAGCGGTACAGGGTATTGCTGTAAAATGGGACTCTCCCCCTACTGTGGTCTAAGGGAGAAAACTGAGGGACGCTGGGATGGGCCACGAGAGAAGTCAGGTCCACGGAAAGAGTCTTGGACTCTGGGTTGCACAATCTGCGGAAGAACTTTTTTAAAATATACTGCAGGCAGTGCAGTGCCTCTCACGCTAGGGTGGGTAACATCTCTATACAGAACGAGACGTGGTGCACCACGTGGGGTGATAAAGGCACTGTGGTTGTCAATTAGGTCTACTTTCATACTGGTACAGGCTGAATAAAGGTTCCTGTTAGATGGTGCAATGCTATTGTTTTAAGTGACTCCGGCCACGAGCTGGGATGATGGAACTAAAGGCTATATAAGCTGAGGGGAAACAGGTCTGGCATAATCCAATCAGTTCACACCAGACCTGGCTTGGGATAGGACCAGCTGGGCAGTCATTGACACCAACGTGTTAATGACAGTTTGTATCTGTTCTTGTTTTTCTAAGCCATTTAACCATTGAATAATGTCGACTGCAGTCAGACCGGGAATGCATATTTTTAAAGAGAGGGTCGTTATACGTCTGAAGCTTTTGGGAATTTAAATTCCTTATGACCGAGTCACTTATGAGCAGTGATGAAGTATGATTGGGGATGGTGATTTCACTCAAATCTCTTTAGGGGGGCTTCCTTTGGTGTGTTTGGGTTAACGCTATGTGTAGAGTCCTGGTGCTGGGGGAAGTTTTCTGTAGAACTCTGGAACATTGGGGGAGTGTTTAAAAAGTGCAGTGTTGTCAGGTCCCTGCTGTTTCTCATGGAGACTGGATAAAAGATCAAACCGGTTTTGGACAGGCACGTCCGTGTTGACTATGTCGGCATGCTGATCCTGAGGATCAGACCGACATTTGTTTGCCGGACACTCCTCACTCGCCTCATCTTCTGGGGGTGTCAGGTCTGTGGGGGTTCTATAATCTAAAATGCCATGAACGGGGGATGGGGAAGACACCGCATCTTCAGAGAGAGACAAGGCACTCTGTTGTACGTCAACAGCATTTACATTGACGTCAGCAACAGGAAGGTCACATTGGGTGGAAACACTGATAGCCATAGGTCGGTTTTTGATCACTTGGATGTGGGACTGGAGAGTTCCAACTTGTGTTTTTAAGGAGTGGTTTTGTTTGACCAAACTAACAATGGTGTTGTCCATTTTAGAGATAGAAAATGTAAGGTCTATCTGTATGTGACTGCAGACATTCTATTTTGTGGTCAATATAATGTTTAAGCTCCTTCTTCAGAGCTACTTTAAAATCTTCCAGTTTGGGACACTAACTCAAGGTGTCTTTCAGTTTGGCTATTCACCATGATATCAAGGGTCGTTTCTATAGAATCAAGTTTATCACTGACCGACCTTGTCATCATGCTGAATAGGACACAGGGTTCGTCTACGATTGCACTTTGAGCGTTTGGCAAGTTTTCGGGGGTAGATTTCACACCCCAATCTGTCTTCGCGAGCTCTTGCTGAGCTGTGTTGTGGAACCAAAAACTATCAACTAAGTTAGAAGTATGTTGTTGCGCTCGTGAATGCTCCGAACGCGAACGCGAAAGCGAACGCGGTTTTTCGTCCTGGAATATTTTAGTCATTTATAGAGGAACCGTTCAAATAGAGTGCGAACGCGAACGCGAACAAATTTTTTGTTCGCGCGAACGACCGCCTTGATTGCCCCCAGAGCGAATTTTCTCAGAAGGTCGCGCGGCTTTTTTGCTATCAACAATCAGCAGGTACTTCCCTTGCATCATTTCCACAAATAGAAACTTGTACGCCTGACCGTTCCAAGAAAAAGCTAGGCACTAGCGTCAGTCTACTTTGCTTGTGAAGTTTGGAGAAGAATGGACAAGACAATGGACAAGACAGAAGCCATGATTCTTGAAATTGAGAAGAATCATGTACTGTATGACAAAGCAGACAAAGATTACAAAGACATCATGAAAAAAAAGAGACATATGGAAAGCAATGGACAGAAAGTCCTCTGACAGAAATATATAATGGAATTATGATATTATAAAGTCTGCGTCTCACACTGACAGATCTGATACACAGGAAGTACAATAAACACACTGCATTAATGAATACAGACAATCTGTCTGTCTGTATGTTTGTCTATCCGTTCTTGTCATTAACGTCTAGGCAGAGAGCTGTGAATGACATTATGCCAGTCGTTCTCTTGGGGGTGATAGCCTTCTTCCAATTAGTATCCTGTTTGCAAATGTCGTCTCCAATTAATTGCAAAATGTAGTCAAATTGCTCCTCAGTCATTCGAAAGTATTGCTGGAATTTTGCAGGATGAAAATGTAGTTCTTGTACGAGGGTGGTGGTACTCTCCAATTCACTTCTTCTCTGTAAAATTTCGTGCACTGACACACGCCTCTTTCTCTTCCTTCGTTGTTTTGCGTACAAATACAGTACTATGATCTCCTCCGTGTCTGACTCTACCTGCGCCATGATTCCAAAAGACCAAACTTTATCTCTCACAGCAAGAAAAAAGACGAGCCGCCTCGAAAGCCGTCGACGGTTTTCTGCGTCGGGTTCGTGCTCTATTTGAATGGCAAATCTGCTCAAAAAGTCGCGTTCGCGTTCGTGTTCGCGCTGGACGCGTTCGCGTTCGCGCTCTGTATAAACGGACCCTAAGACGTTTTGGACACACCGCAGAAGATACGTAGGACCGACTTGGCGAGGCTGAAGGGCTCAGGTTCATTGATCCACAACGAAAAGGAAAGAATATTGCCATCACAATCGTAGTCATTCTTTTCAATAACACAGTGTCATTGGTAATTGAAGCATACCGATAAAATAGGCAATTCCTCAAAATAAGCAGTTCTTTTTCTGGGCAGGAAAATGTTTTTTGGTGTCATCGTTTGTAGGTTTGTAACTTGATTGTTTCCTGCTAACTTTGGAGTGCCATCCATTTTGTCAAACACAAACGCTCCCATTATTTTCGGACAGGGAAAAAAAACCCCAGACAAAACCAACAACAACAAATCAACAACAACACAATCTGTTTACGTCAGTACCGGCCAACGGGGGGGGGGGGGGGGGGGGGGGGGGGGGGGGGGGGGGGGGGGCAGGGCGGCATGAGGGAGAGAATTTCAGCGCTGCATGACACAAATCAAGAAGCACACACAGTTGCAGACCGTCTCAACACACAGCACACACCATGGGCGGCACGTGCAACTCAACGGTTCACTTCAAGCTTCGCCTGCTGGCCCGTGAACTGATTTGAGGCATGTTCTCTTCATTATTTCATACGAAATAATTAAAATGTTAAATGTGGACCAAACCTTCACACGTATGATCAAAAAAGAATCGCACCACGTAAACCACAGCACCTTCATACGTAAGTATGCAAAAAATTAGATGAACTTCGACTTGTCAACCCTGCTTGAAATATGCAGTAATGAAGAGCGGAAACATAACACGTGGTGACTCGGCAGTGGTCTGAGAGAGAGAGAGGAGAGAGAGAGAGAGGAAGAGAGAGAGAGAGAGAGAGAGAGAGAGAAGAAGAAGAAGAAGAAGAACAGAAGAAGAATTAAATGCTATAACTTTCCCATGATTAAAAATGTTGGCATACCGAATTTTGTATGTCCTAGTCAAACAAAAACACATGGGTAGTTACTCGTGTCTGTCCATATCCATCATTGCCTCCCCCTTGGGAGAAATACTGGAAAGTCTGGATTGTCCCACAAACTTTCAGAGAAGTTCCCAGACCACTGTTTTCTACAATGTTCTAAGCGTAGTTACAGGTAATATTTTGCTACCTCCTGTTTCTGGGACAGTCTGTAGTATTTCAGTTTCCTTTTGGTTGACCATGGTACGCTATGATTTCACATTTTTCGATAACATTGATGTTAATATCTAAGGTTGATGATTTGCTTAAAGAGAGAGAGAAAAGCGAGAGAGGAGAGAGAGGAGAGAGAGAGAGAGACGAGGGGGAGACGAGAAGGTACAGATACAGACAGACAGACAGACACAGACAGACAGACAGACAACAGACAGACAGACAGGGTAGCAGACAAGAGAGAGAGATTAATTTTTTTAGAGTCGTTAGGACACGTCTCCGCTTTGGGGGATGGCCGTGGTGTATGGCAGTGATGGTCCTATGAAGATTGAAGCTGTGAATCTTTTGCTGGGAACAGACCTTTGATCTTGTTCTCAGAGTGAATCTTCCC
>JADBJO010023915.1:10000-12500 GCA_016801955.1 Conus betulinus | reverse complement strand
GTTCTTTCTGCTGATGTGGTGGTCACTGTTATTTTTCATTTGCTGGTGTTGGTTGTGGTGGTGATGCTTTTTGCTGGTGGTGTTTGTAGTTGTTGTAATTGTTATTGTTGTCGTCATCACACTGCTGCTGTTGATGCTGGTACTAATTTTTCTGGCAGTGTTGCTCCTGTTATTGTTACTGTTGTTATTGTTTTCTTGTTGTTGTTTTTGCTGCTGCTGTTGCTGCTGGACTTGGTTTTTACTTCTTCCATTGTTCTTGTTGTTATTGCTGTTGCTGCTGTTGTTGCTATTGTTGTTGCTTCTGTAGTTGCTGTTGCCGATGCGATGCTGTTGTTCTCCTTGTCATTGTTGCTGCTGTTCTTATTGTTTTTGTTGCTGCTACTGCTGTTCGTTGTTGCTGCTGTTATAGCCGTTGTTTTGCTGCTCCTGTTGCTATTCTTTGTGTTGCTGTCGCTGTTGTCGTTGCTGTTGTTGCTTGTTCTAGCTGCTGCTGTTTCTTGTTGTTGTTGCTGCTGCTGCTTTTGTTGTTTTGTCTGTTACTGTTCTAGTCTCTGTTTTCAACTGATGCTTTTCTTCTTTATTTTAAAGAACATGTTTAGCGAATTAAATCAATATTTTTCTTGCCGATAATTTTATATCATTTATTGGTATTGTTTTCCCTTTTCATTGCAAAGTCGTGTTGCTGCTAACAGGCCCGAGGAATCCGTGTTTTGTCCTTTTTTCTTTCTTTCTTATATCCGCCTTTTTCAATTCAAGAACGGGGCAACTGCACACAATCAACCGTACGTATACTATGAACGTGGTCTTTATTACCAGATGAAATGTTTACTCATTGATTTAATTCTATTTCCAGCCGATGTGACTTATGGGTATTGTTCTTAGAATCAGCCGTTCTTTGAAACACCCCACAAGTTTGACTCTACAATCAGCTGGGGTGAAAACATAGCACTGGACTTACGTGTTTATTTCTTCTGCTTATTCAGCTGGATTTTGCCTGCGACAGTTTTGTTTTTCTGTTTGTCCATCAGCAGGATTTCGCAAAATCCACCGAACCGATTTTATCCAAAGTTGGCGGAGGAACGGAATGTAACCCAGGGACAATGACGCTCAGTTCTGGCAGAGATCTGTGATTGGATCCGTATCAACCAGCAGATCCTAGATTCGTTCAGCAACTCAAGTTTTCCACGGAGCATGGACACTTGCGAAGATGATGCTTACGAACTGATTACTGTCATTTAAGCAATGTATTTTCTCGAAAATTCAAACGCCTGGAATGATATAAAACGTAATTAAAAAAAAAATGTTTCATACCCTGTTATATATCGTACATGGGAAGCAACTCTTTCAATCCTTACCTGTCTTCCTTGAGAGTTGAGTGAAACTCTTATTTTTCTGGAAATCTCTTTTTTTTTATATACATTTGGGTCTGAACCCACAAATGCTCAGACCTTTCGGCTCCTGAGTTCGAACCACTTTGGGGTTCGGATTTGATGCATTGTGAAGAAGCCTCTCTTTCTACGTAGCAGTCAACGAGTACCGCTGATTCACTTCAGGGAACATTAAGTCAACAGAAAAAAAAAAGCAGTGACGGGTCTTCACTGAGCCCACATCTCCACTGACGGTGAAAGACGCTCTTACAGAGCTTCTCTAGCCATACAAATGTGGGATTTTTAATGGTTGTTTGTCATGGGACTTCATTCACGAGGGACATGGGGAAAGAAAAATGAGATAAACTTATTGCAGAACCCCTAGAACTCACTAATGGTTAGAGAAAGAGGGGCACGGGAAGAGAAAAGAAAGGGGTGGGGGGAAAAGGAAAAGGGGAGGGGGGGTGTGAAGGGGCAGTTGGGGGAAAAGGAAAAGGGAGGGGGTTAGAAGGGAGCGTGGGGTTAATTAGGGGGGGGGGGGGGGGGGGGTTTTGGGCGTGGGGGGGGGGGGTGGGGGTTTAGGAGAGGGAAAAGGGAAAGGGTGGGGCGCAACTAACTTGGGGGGCACTATAAATCTGCGGGACCGAGAGGGGTTTTGAGGGGGAGGGAGGGGGGGGTGGGGAAAGGTGTTGGGCATGGGTAGGAGAGGGAAAGAAAAGAAATGGCACTAATGGTACTATATGCGAACGAGTAGAGGAATGACCTTGAAGAGAGATGTGTAGAGAGGTGACTTAAATCACTTGAGAGAGAGAGAGAGGAAGAGAGAGGAGAGCAGCGAGAGGCGAGGAGAGGGAGAGGCAGAGAGATGGCCGGAGTGAGGGGAGAGAGATGTGGAGAGAGGCCTGAGATGGGAAGGCGAGAGACCCAGAGAGAGAAATGCGACGAGGATGAGGTGGGGAGAGAGGAGAGGAGCGATAATCAGTCCCGCCGTCTTCAAGATAATAACCTGTTTGGGGAAAAAAAAGAGGTGGTGGATGGGTGGGAGTTTTAGTTTTAATGGCAAGGGACAGGGAGGCTTGGGAAAGGGGGAGGGGGAGAGAGGGAGGGGTAGGGGGGAGCTGGGGAGAATGGGG
>JADBJO010023915.1:0-5000 GCA_016801955.1 Conus betulinus | reverse complement strand
TTCGTACCATATCACGTACATTTAAGGGGTTAAAAAACTGGACTGGGTGGGTCCGGTCTTCCCGCTTGAGCCCGTGGCAAACTCAAACTCGACCCCGGGTGGGATTAAGTCAATGCAGAAAATTCCCACAACGATATGGCTGCAATCAGAATAGTACCCTCAAACGCCCAGCAGAAAGTCTTCGCTGTGATTGTCAATTGTTCTGGTGCAAATCGGAATTGTAATTTGCTCCGGTGCAGTTACCAGCTCGGTACGTGCGCGCGCGCGCGCGCGCGCGCGCGTGTGTGTGTGTGTGTGTGTGTGTGTGTGTGTGAAAACCAGCCTCCACGGCGCAGTGGTTAGCTTCATGTATTTTCTGCTGGGAGGTTGTGTGCTCGATTCCAGTCAGAAGCCATTTATTTAAGGGAGTTTTCTGCCCTCGCCTGCTCCAAACCAGAGCTGGATTTGCTATGGACTCAAATGGGCAGACAGACCACACACTCCAGTTTTAACCACTGGATGTGTGTGTGTGTCTGAAACTGTACACACTCCTAAACTTCTTTCACGTTTTGAATAGTTGTTCAAGGTTTCTGTATTATTCATTTTCATGCCTGTCAGTTTTGTCCGCCAACGTTCAGTTTCTGGACCATTATCATTTACAATTTACGTTAATGATCTCCCTCTTCATGTCTCAATACCCTGTGAACATTTTTGCTGACGACACTACTCTTCATACTGCAGGTGAAAATGTGGACTTACTGTGTGCTGATCTACATCCTAACGTTGATAAACGTGTTGATTGAATAGACCTTTAAATCCGGCACGTCATTTTAAAATATCTGAATTCATGTTCCGAACAAAAAGGTGAAAACAACAAATCATCAAAGGCAACCGAAAGGAGCTAAAAGTCTATGATACAATTTTAGAGGAGGTCGATTATCTGAAATGACTTGGTCTCATCACAGACAGTAATTTGCCATGATCAAATGGAGATTCAGATCAAATGCAATATATATATATATATATATATATATATATATTATATTATATATATATTACATTGATCTAAGCATTTAGCTCAGAAGAATAAATGTCATTTGGATCAGCGTACTCGAAAAGATTTTCAATCCTTTATATTCAAAATAATGCAGATTATGCTTTAACGTTCCGGAATTCAGCTGGTAAAACCTCCTTGAAACATTTTTGAAAGTCTTCAGACGTGTTCTCAAACTTCTTAGATAAACTTCTATGGAAGTAATTATTTTTATTATCTTAGCAGTCTTTCTTTCATCTCCAATACATCTTCAATAAATGTGTCTATTAGTTTCAAGTCATGAGATTTTCAATAAATTTGTCTGTATGTTTAGAGTCGTGAGATCTTCAATAAACGTGTCTGTTTGTTTAAAGTCATCAGATCTTTAATAAAGTATCTGTATGTTTAAAACTCTTCAATAAATGTGTCTGTAAGTGTTTAAAGTCATCAGATCTTCAATAAATGTGTCTTTATCTTTAAAGTCATGATATCTTCAATAAATGTGTCTGTATGTTTAAAGTCATCAGATTTTCAATAAATGTGTCTGTATGTTTAGAGTCGTGAGATCTTCAGTAAATGTGTCTATATGTTTAAAGTCATGAGATCTTCAATAAATATGTCGTATGTTTAAAGTCATAAGATCTTCAATAAATATGTCTCTGCGTTTTAAAGTCATAAGATCTTCAATAAATTGTCTGCAAGTTTAAAGTCATGAGATCTTCAATAAATGTGTCTGTATGTGTAAAGTCGTAGGATCTTCAAAAATGTGTCTGCATGTTTAAAGTTATGAATGGCCTTGCACTATACCATCTCCATGAGATGGTGCGGTATGTATGTTCGAATTGAAAGGATAATATTCATCCCCCGCCAAAGAACCGATCGCTTTATGACATTGCTCACATCATTCATATCAAAACTGTTGGATGAAATCCAGAGAACAACAAAAAGAAAAGCAGTTTATCAACATAAAAAAAGCGTATTACAAACATTTAACGGAATCTATGAATGTATAAATGTCCTGTTTTCCTTGCATTGCCACAGTCAATATTCATTACCGACTTGACCCTATACCCTCTCTCTTCCCCTCCCTCTCTCTCTCTCTCTCTCTCTCTCTCTCTCTCTCTCTCTCTCTCTCTCTCTCTCTTTCATCTTGCCACGCTTCCGAAAGAACACATAAGAATGTACTAACAATATTCTCAGAGTGTTTACTGTCTACATTTGCTCAGATCTCTGCATGCTCACCCTAGCTTCTCCTCCTTTTTTCCTCTTCCCACTCCCCTCCCCAACCCTCTCTCTCTCCCCCTCCCCTCCCCACACATTCAGCTGAATTCCTGGCTCCATTCTTCTGCATCTGACTGATGGTAAAGGAGATGGCCGAGAAAACGTACAGTGTCTGCCCAGTGGTTGCCTTAGTGGTCGATCACAAAGGCTACAAGCTGCAGGTTCAATATCGCGGGCCCCTGATGATAGATGTAGCCATTTTCACTGCTCAGTGGACCAGTTCCGGGACAGAAAACCAGGGGAAGATAACTCCTGACTTTCCACTGCGAATAGAGTTATCTTCTGTCAGTTTGTGGGTCGAGCAAACAGATCTGGAGTGTCTAATATTTGCTTTGAAGCGCACTCCAGGATAACGATCGAGATATTGACGTCTGCATAACAGACACATCGTTTCATATCATCTTTTTTTTTGTTTTTTTTTTTTGCTCTCTCTCTCTCTCTCTCTCTCTCTCTCTCTCTCTCTCTCTCTCTCTCTCCTCTCTCTCTCTCTCTCTTTGATTTTTTTACTGTTGAGCCAAAGATACTCTGGTCGTGCCCACCAGCGGAATCTGCCCCGTGAAACGGCGGAGTCAGTCTCGCTGAACGCGAGTTCTAACACAGATGACCTCCCCTGCTGATTCCTGAGCAGCGCCTATTCAACATAGTGTCTTTCTGGTGGAACGAGAACAGTGTCAAGACAATCCTCTTCTCCCCCACTTTCCGTTGATGGTCATCCCAGTCTTCAGCGTCATCTTTGGTGGGTGGGTGTGAACGTTAAACCTGGATATGGATATAATGAAGGACGGATGACACTGGGGAGAAAAAGATAGCTAGTTTAAAGTACTATGTCCCTGCGTAGTGTGTGCATGTTCTTTAATCGTACTCGTCATACTAGACTGCTGGTAGATGCCACTTTGAGCAGAAATCCGAGAAAAGGTAAGGTAAGGTAATGTTGTTTATAGCCCAGCCGACCGCAGAGGGCCATATCAGGGCTGCCACCACTTCGAATTCTGAGAAGAAAGGAAGGGCGAAGGAAAAGGTGAAAGAGAAGGAGGGTGGATGAAAAATTAAAATTGAAGAAGGTTAAAAAAAAAAAAAAGGAAAAAAAAAGAGGAAGAAAAATCTTAACAATAGAAAGAAAGAGGATGTCAAGGAAAGAGAGTTGGGGAGAAAAGCCTACAAAATGATAAAAAAAAATAAGCAAGCGTGGAAGGAAGAACTGAATAAAACAATACGAAAGGGAAGACCTGATGGAATGGGGAAAAAAAATAAGAAAAGCAGAAAGAATGGACGCATAAAAGAGAAAAGACGAAAGCAAAGAAGAAATAGGAAAGCAAGAAAGGAAAGAAGAAAGAGCTCAGGGGAAATATCAGTATACAACACAAAAAGGAAAGAAAGAAACTAAAAGGGGGGGGGGGGGGGGGGAAACAAAAGGGGGGGGGGGGGGGGGGGGGGGGACACCAAGAGCGGGAAACTCTAAGACAGAAGAAAATTACGGACACGAAGCAGCCACCAGAGTATTGTCCATTGAAAAGCGAAGTCTCTAGCAGCACAACCGGCATCAAACGGCAAATCAAACTAATCAATTCACACTAGCGAAGCTCTTGCTTCTTGTAGTGATATCCTTGATTAGGGTGGTCTTTTAACGGAAATAATAAAAAAAAAAGAAAGGCTGCTCTCTCTCTCTCTCTCTCTCTCTCTCTCTCTCTCTCTCTCTCTCTCTCTCTCTCTCTCTTCTTGTTCTTGTTCTTGTTCTCCTTCTTCTCTCCATTTTTTTTCTCTAATTTTTGCTGTCTCCTTTTCCATGCGTTTTCAGTAACATTACTCTAACGTATTCAGTCAACCCCCCATCTCCGAATTTTGAGCCACTCCCATCCTCTCCCACACATCCGACATCTTCCCCCCACTCCCCACCCCACCCCACTCCCCTACCACCACCCCCACCCCACACACACACACGACCCCATCGGCAGTTCCGCTGGGAGCAATTATGATCCAGGTCGTCATAGGGGCACCCACCAGTGAAGACACTGCACCGTGTGCCATTTCCGGGCATTCGTTTGTTACATAGTGGCGCCTGTTCTGTTCCGATCCAACCTACGCAGGACGCCACTAACTAAGCCCTTCCCCCCTCCCCCAGCCCCCTCCCTCTCTGCCTCGCTCCACCTAACCCCCCCGGATCCTATCTAGTACAACCCTCCCCGATGCTTCCGTCCCCCCCCCCCCCCCCCCCCACACACACACACACATACACACACACCCGCCCCACTTCCCCTCCCCTGCCGCCGACAATAACCGGTTGGAGAATATACCCGAGGGGAGCAGGTCCACATGGCAACAATCCCACAGCGGTCTCCGGCCCCCAGCCAAAGCCATCGATTTGTTCCTACACCGTGATGAGCATCAGATCAATCATTGAACAGATCCGCAGCGACTGAATGTCTACATACATCACGGTTGTACTTTGGTTGTTTTTTGTTTGTTTGTTTGTTTCATTTTGTTTTTCTCTGATAATGTATGACCCAGTATGTCTCAGTGTGTGTGTGTGTGTGTGTGTGTGTGTGTGTGTGTGTGTGTGTGTGTGTGTGTGTGTGTGTGTGTGTGTGTTGTCAGTACAACACTATGTTAATCTGACAGTAAATGGTTTCAGTCAGTCAGTGTGTGTGTGTGTCTGTGTGTGTGTCTGTGTCTGTGTGTGCGTGCGTGCGTGCGCATGCGCACTTTGCAT
>JADBJO010023914.1:0-25858 GCA_016801955.1 Conus betulinus | reverse complement strand
ACCTGCTGTGATGGAAACTGGACTATAATTATTCAGTTATTCTCATTCCTTGTAGTTACACTGCTGTTGAAAAGCAATTCCTGAAAATCTGGTGCTGATCTTTTTAATGTCCATTTAAATGTCTCTGAAACTTTTTGAATTGTGTTCCATTTCTTGGCTGTACTAGGGCCTAGAATTACGAAGATGGGTGGGTAAAGGGAAGTAACTCCTTTTTGAAGAGTAAACCATTGAAACGTATGAGTTTCTTCCCTTTACTGTATTCTTGCTGGCTATGTTGATGCCCAGGCATTTATTATTATTATTATTTTGTTTTTTTAAAGATCATGAAATGCAAGTCTTGGTGCTATGATTAAAATTTTTAGTGACACACATGTTGCCCTTTTCAGAGGATGCCTGTTCCACACCAGAGAGAGTTGCCGGGACAGATGAATGGGTGTGTGCCTCAACACCCTGTCCTGAGGTAGAGATAATGTTTTCCCATGTTGATATTCTGTTGTAACTTTTTTGTTTTGTTTTGACATTTTTCAACACGCCTCTGTGCGATTCATGTGTACCTTTGGTACCATGGATTTTTTTTTTGTAAAGCTGGTGGTCACAACGGTCATTGTTACCACAAGCCAATGTGTATGCAATCAATGGTATTGAATGAAGATGATTTTTTTTTTTTTTTTTTTGTCAGACCCATTGATTGATTGATGATGTGTATGCATTATTATGAATAAATGAAAAATGTTTTGATATTATGAGAGAGCAAGTGAATCTGCTGAGAAATAATCTAGTCCATGTCCTGTTGATATAATTGCTGTTTTCCTGCTCTGTTGACTTAATAGTCACAAGAATCAGTGCTGCTAGCATGCAGTACAACCTTTACTGTAACAGAACAGATGCCAGTATGTTCACAGTATTTTAATGTTATTTTATTTTGCTTTTCTTCCATTGTTATGCTGAGTAATAATCTTGTCCATGTCCTGTTGATATAATTACTGTGTTTCCTGTTCTGTTGTCTTTATAGACACGAGGGTCAGTGCCGCTAGCATGCAGTACAACCTTTACTGTAACAGAATGGATGCCTGTATGTTCACAGTATTTTAATGTTATTTTATTTTGCTTTTCTTCCATTGTTATGCCAAGTTGATTTTTTTTTTTGCAGATTCACCCATGGTTGTGTGCTCAAGAGATTTTTCATCAGACTGCCATATAGTCTTGTGGATGTTTGTAGCATAACATGGCCTGAGACTTTTTGAGTGGTCTGTGTCACAATTTTCTTCTTGATGTGCTTATTTGCAGAGGAATTTCTGTGTATTGAACATAAAATAAATCCACTACTTCTTTTCAGGTGCTGTACTGTTATTATGCAAATTGTGTACTCATACTTACAAATGTATATTTTCTTTCATTCATGTTTTTTGGAAATATCTCATTTTGTTGACAATTTTAAAACATGATTTTTCTTGGTAATTTTCCAGGTTGGTTTGGTTTGACAGACTGATGAACTGAAATAAAAACAAAAGTCAAATGTCAACACGGTCTTGAGGGGTGATAGATGGATGGGCTCTCCCCCCTCTGCCCTTGACCGTTTACATGAAGGAAATGAAATGGGGAAAAAATGACAAATAGGAATATTCTTTATATAAAGAATTATGATCATTAACATGTTTGTTTGGGTTTTTTTTTTTGCAGAACTTTTCGCCCCAGATATAGTTTGGGCGTAGTTTTTAGTTTGTTTTGTTTTTCTTTTTTTTTTTTTTGTTTTTGAGGGGGGGGCAAACACAGAGTTTGTGGCTTGCAGTGCAAGTTGTTAAGAGGTCGCAGAAACTGAAAACTGGAAAAGAAAATGTTAAATGTTCTGCGAGGGACCAGGACACTTTGCTAATACAGATTGAATATTTTGTGTACCACTGTGGGCTTGTTCTGAAATGTCTGTATAGTTTTATGAAAACAAAGTGGATATGAGGCTTGTTATGTATTCCATTCTGAAATCTGTCTATATAGCTTTGTAAAAACAAAGTGGATGCGAGGTTTGTTAATGCGTTTCATTCTGAAATATGTCTGTATGGTTTTGTGAAAACAAAAGTGGATGTGAGGCTTGTTAATGTATTTCATTCTGAGATATGTCTGTATAGTGTTGTGAAACAAAGTGGGCATACTTTTCATGTAACTCATGTATTTAAGTTGTTAATTAAAAGGGGAAATTTGCTTTGTCCAAGTTGTCGAAGTTGCCCAAGCGCGAGTCTGATTGTGTGCGCGTATGTGTGTCTGTGTCTATGTGTGCGCCCGTGTGTATGTGCATATGTGTGTGTCCGTCTTTGTGTGTGTCTGTATATGTGTATGTGCGTGTGTGTATGCACATGCGTGTGCGTGAGTGTGTGAATATTTGGTTGGTGTGTCCATTTGTGAAGGGAGGAGAGGTAGCAGGGGGCCTTGAAAGAGATGTCTTCATGCATATGTGCGCACGCACACACACACACACATAGACACACACACATACATGGACACACATACGCACACATACAGACATGCAGAGACTGACATTTGTATACACAAAGACCTTGACACATCAACATAAGACTGACGTGTTGTCAGTTGTTCTATAGAGAACAATCTTTATTGTGGTAAGGATATACATGTGAAAGCTATTTTCTGATTAGCAAGCACATGCACACATCTTTCTTGAGAGAAGGAGAGAGAGAGACAGAGAGAGAGAGAGACCCATAGCTCCTGTGAAGGGGGCGGCGTAAACATTAGTTCTTGATATGGTTTCAAATGGTATGTAAACCCAGTAGCAAACCGTAGGAAATGCAGTGAGACAACAATCAGCTAAGAGAGAGAGAGACACACAGTGAGAGAGAGAGAGAGAGAGAGAGAGAGACTCAAGATGATTTATTAGGCCTCAGCCTGTCATGAAGGGGAATGTGAACATTTAACTGGATGAGGATATACAACAGATTCAGATTAAAACTAGTGATGATGTTAATTGTAAGCATGTGCATTTCAGTCAGTCACAAAACACCTCTTAGTTTAAATCCTTTATACAGAAACAAAAAGAAAGGTTACGTACGTCTTCGGGTATAGTCGATGACATCAACAGACTCAATTTAAACGGCGAAGGATGTCTATAATATCTGGGCTTAATTAATGTTTCACGTATATGTCTGACTGCTGGGCAACAGAGAACAAAATGCACCTCATTTTCTTGGCTCTCAGTGCGTAATGGACAACTGAAGTCATTAGACATAAACATTTTATATCGACATCGATTGTACTGCCTTCACAGAAATCCCAGCCTAACTCTAGTGGCAATATATTTCAGATGCTTATCAATATCAAAATGTAAGTATGGTTTTTAAACTGTGATCACTGCAAAAAGTTCTATACAAGGTGAATCTATCACTAATTTGGATATGATCGGACCAGGTTTGCATGAACAGCAGAATTTATATGTAATGGATAACGATTCGTTTCACCATAAATAAGATCATTCGGTGTTTGCCTGTCCACCCCTAAAAATTTTCTTCAAAGCAAATAAATGGACTGATTCACAGTGACTAACAGCATTATCTAGTCCCCACAATTCAGAGCCATACTGCACAACTGGCTGTATTTGAGAATCAAATAATTTCATGAACAAATCAAAAGAATTGTTATTTATCACACACAACCTTTTCAGAAGATAAATCAACACATTTTTAGCTCTGCTTGCAAGGTTGTTGCATGCAGCGGTAAAACTCTAGCGCGTGGAGAAGAATATTCCCAAATATTTATACACATTTACCACAAGCAACGTCACACCATTATATAGCTATCTTTCTCTCACACTCAAATAGCCATCCTTCCGAATACTATAATATTGCTCTTAATCATATTAACTTTAAGCTGAAGAGATGTGTTGTAACATGCTGTTAACTACGTAATTGAATCTGCAAATCTGTAACTGTTTCAGCCATCAAAACAACATGTCAGCCAACAATAGAATAAACAAATCAAATGCATCTAGCAAAAAATTGAGCACCATGTCTTCCATGGTTGATTACTTCAACCATCAATTCATTAATGAAAAGAGAAAACAACAGAACATGACTGCACGCATATCCCTGTCCTAAACCAGATGTGCAGGCAATGTAATCTGTTGTCAGAGAACCACATCAAACCCTAGCTTTAACATCATTGTACATGCTCTTAGTACATTCAAATAATTTACCTTTTATGCCATTTTTAAAGAGAACTGGCCATAGAAGATTCCAATTAATCGTGTCAAATGCTTTTTTCGAAATCAATAAATGCAACCTAAAATTTTCGGTTGTAAAAAAATTGTTTCTGAGAGAGAGAGAGAGAGAAGAGAGAACGAACGAACAAATTTTTATTTTCAGAGGGTAATGGAATAAGCATCACTCTTTTTTTTACATCCAGCCCTCTGGGGCCAAAAGAAATTTAGGAAAGGAAAAGAAAAAAAAAAAAATATGATTGATATAAAATAATGGAAAATCACTCTTAAATATGAAATATAAAAATACAGAACACAAAATCTATGTACAGAGGGAACACCGACAGAAGGTGTGGGGAGACTGTGGGGGTGGGAGTGGGATGGGGGGGACAATTAAGAATGAGAGGAGGGGGGATGGAAGAAAAGGAAGAACTGATAAGGAAAATGAAACATTTACACAGAACAGTTATTGTACATCTTTGGGTAAAGTGGTGTAAGATCAGACAGATACATCAAGTACATAAAAAGATTGGATTTAAACTTACTAGTGTTTGGTTCGTTTTTTTAATTTTTCTGGCATATTATTCCACAGCCAGCCCCCAGAATAAGCAAGGCTTGATTTGCATAAATTAATTGATGGGAAAGGGAGATTTATTTTATGCGAATGACGATGATCATTAGAAGTAAATATATCTAAATAGGAAGGAGCACTACCGTGTAGTATTTTATGCACAAAGAGTGCTTTATTGTACAATAGTTTGGTCTTGAATGGAAGGATACCTGCTCGTTCATAATCAGGGTGCCCTAGCAAGGGATCATCAATTGTTATTTTGACAGCTCTCTTGTACATACTAGTCAATGGTTTAAGCAACTTATTGCTAGCTAAATCCCAGAGTGTCGAGGCATAGTCAATATTTGGTTGAATATAAGATTGAAAAAATAATTTTTTGGTGTGATAATCTAAAAAAGTTATTTATTTTCCTGAGCTGATACAGTTTTATGGCAAGATTTTTTAAAAAAGAAGTTCTAAATGTTCCGACCAAGATGGTGTGGTTGTCGATCGCTATTCCTAAGACTCTGTGATTTGAAACCTCTTTGATTTTTTCGTTACCAATATAAAGGATTGGCAAGTTTTCGGTTACATTTTGACGTTTTTGCCTTGTTGTAATCAACATGAATTTCGTTTTTTGAGGATGCAGAGACATGTGATCGAGTTGTGTCCATTTAACGAGAAGGTTGAGATTTTTCTGAATATCAAGGTAGACTTGCTGAGCATTAGAGTTATTAGTGTCAAGTGTGGTATCATCGGCAAACATTTCACAATGAGAAGTCAAGGTTAATGTTAAATCATTAATATAGAATAAGAAGAGCAGTGGACCCAAGCACTGAGCCTTGTGGCACACCAAAGTTAATTGGAATCAAAGTAGAATAACAATCATTTAATAAAACTAATTGTTGCCTGTTGGAAAGGAAGGATGAAATGAGTTTTAGAGTGTTTGAAGTTAGTCGATAAATAGTTAACTTTCTGAGCAAAAGTTCATGATTAATGACATTGAAAGCTTTAGCAAAATCCACAAAGAGTACTCCGGAACAGTGTTGTTGTTTATGTTTGAAAGCCATCGATCAACTATCTTGGTAAGAGCTGTTTGACAAGAATGATTCTCTCTAAATCCGGATTGATTAGGGTGTAGTAGATCGAATTTTTTGACATATTAGAGAGAGAGAGAGAGAGAGAGAGAGAGAGAGAGAGACAGAGACAGAGAGAGAAAGACAGACAGAGACAGAGAGGGAGGGGGGATTGAAAACTGATCAGCAAGTGGAAACTTTTAAACTGCTTTTTAAACACAGGAAAAAGCTGTAATAGAAGGAATAGTTTAATTGTTAAAAAAAAAAAAAAAAAAAGTCAGAAAAGCCGGAAGGAACTGATAACTTGGAAAATAACAAGTTGATAAAGAAAATGTATAGTAAAAGAAAGGGCAGTGAAGAAAATAACAGCTGTAATACATACATGAAGTACATAATGAGGAGCGTGATGTCTCCATGGAAAATATTGCGGGCCAGTGCAGCACGGGGTGGATAGATATATGCTGTTTATGGATGTTGATGTCAGGTGGACAGACGGTCCCCTGACTGGCAATTAGATGCATTGTGTGTTCAGAGTTGTCACACTGTATTGCCAAAGCGCCGGGATAGTTTACATGTTCACTGCTGTGTTTGAAAAGCGACTGGTTCTGGTCGGTAATAGCCGATGTCGGCCACGTGTTCAGCAATACATGCACGAGGTGTACGGAATTTCTCACCTACATAGATCTTACCGTTCAGTTGACAGTTTCTATTCTGACAACTGTAAACACAATTCATTTCAATTTGTACAAAAACGTAGTAATATATTTGAACTTTAGGGCATGACATGATTCGTCTTCCACCCTCTCCTTCAATTGATACTGTTTCTGTGCATATTTTTGTGCACTGTCCTACCAAAGGTCTATATTTTCTACTACTCTTTGTATATTTTGTGTCAATGTCTTATCGTAAGTTCAAAGTTTTTTTTCATCAGTACTACTGACTATATCTATGCAATGCTGTTCTGTTGTGTGTTTAGACTATGAAGTATAACTGAGTCTAATTCCCCCGATACTTGCCCTCTGTGATTAATATTACACCTCTGATACATACACTTCTGGGATATTATCCATTTGTTTGTCTGTAGTTTATATTACTGTTAAGATGCCTACACCTGCTATATTACCCAATTGTAGGCTTTATAAACTGGTCCGCCAATTCATTTATCTTTTTTATTATGCATCCGTCTGCACGTTTCTCGAGTCGTTTAGTATCATATCATCATCACCAATATGCATGTATTACTTTCTTTACCATATACTAAATCACTTCTCTGTGGAGACTGTAAGCCACACACACACACATACACAAATGAGATGGATAAATGAGGAAATTGACAGAAAACATGTCTAGGCATTTCAGAGGAATCTATGCAGCAAGTGCCAATTCCCACTCTTGTACAGCTGTCTTGTTGCAGAAGTCTTCCGGCTGGTGTTTAATCAACCGTTTTATCTGGCCAGCCAGGTCCTGCCAGTTGTCCATGGTGGGTCGGATGACGACTTTGATCTCTGCTCGGTGAATGTTGGTCATGATGCCCACAATCTCAAACTTGTCGTTTCTGTAAGAAGCAGGATAACATTGGTTTCTCAATTATCAAATATATTACTGAAAAAAAAAGAAAAAAGAAAATGCGCACGCTTGTGTATCTCTGTGTGTGTGTGTGTGTGTGTGCATGTGCGCGTGCATGCGTACATGTATGTGCACGCCTGAGTCTGTTTGCTTGTGTTTTCATGTTGCTTATGCGCAGTGTGTGTACGTTTGCTTGTGTGTGCCTGTGTCATATTGCGCTTGCACACACACATGTGACAGAGAGAGAGAGAGAGAGAGAGAGAGAGAGAGAGAGAGAGAGAGAGAGCAAACATCTGCTCATGCGTGCATGCACACGAATATATGTGCGCATGCACTAATCTCTGTGTGTGCGTGTGTGTGTGTTACGGTGGGTGCTTGGTGCCTGTGTGTCCGACTCTCCCAGAAATATGGATGCGTGTTCATGCTTTCCTAACACACACACACACACTCAACCGCACATAGACAGCAAGGCAACACAATCGCAATTCTTTTCTTAATTTTTCTATGCTGCCTGTGCCATCGAAAACATACAAAACATCATCATCAATGAACATGAATAACACACGTGGAGCACACCCCCAACTATTGGTGCACAATATTAATACATACATATATATGTGTGTCGCACACCCTAACACAGGCACTGTCTGGCTTAAGGGGACGCAGTCTGCAAAGTAGGGGTAGACGCAGGTGATGAACAAAGTCGACGCAACTACACTGCGACTGTCAGTAGGGGTGGTGAGTGATGACGGAACCATGCAGTGGCGTCTCTGTCCACAAGGGAGTAACCACTTCCTACATCCAAAAAACCCCACTATTATTTAGCCGGTCACACTGAAGTAGCACTCTGCTACTTTTGAGGCACCAGCCTCCACTTCCAAGAGCTGTGGCTTTGTTACTGCACAGCAACAAGGGTCTCACAACGTGCAGGGTCGATGACACGAAGGGTCTCATGATGCACAGGAATGATGCTGGCGGAGGTTCTGTCTAGGCAGGACCAGCACACAGCACAGCTGGCGAACAGGACCTAAGGTCTCGAACCCAAGGCGACTACGACTTCTCTTGCAGAAGAGGTGCTGTCTCAGCGGGCTTTTTGGATCGATAACTGGCATGCAACAGCCTCTTGCACACCCAGCACAGTGGAGAATGGGGACGCACAACAGGCCCGGACCCCAGGTAGGGACAACCAGTTCCCAATACACCAGGAACACGCTTAACCTGGGGAACTGAGAAAACTCTTTGACTATCCAAAGTCTTTTAATCACATTCACAGTAAATAATGGCTCCCTATTTTTATCGTAAACACAGCACCTTATCTACTGCCAAAATCAACAAAATTTCAACAAAATGAAACACTTCAGTTCTTTTCAAAATTACTATCTCAAAAGTTCAACATGCTGAGACATCATCTTTCTTCAAAAGCAGAAAGAAATCGTGAAGAACATGGCACCTGAGAGTCCTCAGAAGAAAAGCCCCCTTCAAGCAAGTGTTTCGGCCCTTATCTCCCGACACTCTATGGGGGTTGGGCCACACCCAGTTCATGACTCCGGATGTCCCTCTGCTGCCCTTTTTTTTTCTTGGGACGATTCATGGCTGGGATTCGAACCCATGACCCTCTGGGACATGCTCATTTTCCACTTAATGATGCGCACTCTAACCACTGAGCCACTGGGACACCTGATATTTGTAGGTAAAGTTTAGCCTTATTAAGTTCACTTCTGCTCCTCCTTGACCAGATTCAGCTTGAACATCTCTCTGCTGCTTCTACCATTGTTTTCAGGGCTCTGGTTTTTTTTTTTTCCTCCCTGCAACTGAGAGCTGTTTCATGAGGCTGTATGCAGGCGTTCCTACAAACCTCCTCGCTCCAATTTCTGCATGAGGACTTTGACCTGATAGCCTTCTCTCCTCAGGCTGTTTGCCAGATCAGCATACTTTTCAGCCTTGTAGATCTGAGCTGCCTCCATTCCGTTCTCATATGGCACACCGTGAGCTTGATCATGGTCAGCTGTTTGGTTGACTGAGAGTGGAATATGTCTGGTCTCGTGCCACTCTTGCTTATGATCTCTTGGAGACTCTTCCATTCTGGGAGGTCTGCAGTGCACTACCAGTCATCTGCCCCGTCCAGCAGACTCTGCCTGCATGTTCCGAGTTGTAACCCGCCCGATTTGTAAGCTGCTGAGATTTGTAAGTGTTTGTAAATCGGTGCACATTGCATGACTTGTAAAACTGCTGATTTGTAAGCAGCGCCGATTTGTAGAGCGCTTACAAATTGGCGGGTGCTTTACAAATTGGCAGGTTAAGCCCCCACTGTTTGGTAAAGCACTTTACAGAACAGCGGGCGCTTTATATCCTGCTTCTTTGAATTAAAACGATAAAGTATTATTATGTTTTCAGTGATTATTTCCGCAATTTTGATGACTGTCTTTTTTGCTCATCAAGATGGCGGACTGACACACGCCGTTTTGAGGAGCACTCTAATGAAGAGAAAAAGACAAGTCTGCTAACTTATTTTACCCCCCCCCCCCCCCCCCTCTCTCTCTCTGTCTCGTTTCAAGTCCAGTTTATGTATCAAAATGGGCAACTATCCTACTGCGGCCATAAAAGGTAACAAAGATGTGTAATTATGATTTAATTTTGCTTTGATGCACACAATTCCAGAGGGAGGAAGCGTATGATTTTTTTGTGTTTCATTTTCATCTGTACACCACTAAATTTTGATTAAACATGCAAACGGCCATTGTTTGTTTGTTTTGTTTATATAAATAACGTTTTCAGCATCCATTAATAATTTTCCTGCATTGTTTTTTTATTGATTGTGTCTGGCAATCATATCTATTCTTTTAGTGAAATACTCTGGTGAAAGTATGAAAACTGGACACTAGTTAAACTTTCCCTATTCTCTTGCACTATTCTCTTCACTCAATATATGCTGAGTTACAATTTCGTTTTCATTTGAGTGTGGAAATTTGTGTTTATATTATCAACTATAAAATGTGCTTAAAATTGCATTTAAAAACAAACAATTCTAGTTCACTTTGTTGTTCATACAGCGTGTACAGAAATGAACAAATATAAATAAAAACATGTCAGCAATGTCCTCTGCTTTCGACTTTGAAATTGATTGTGTGAGTGAGTTTGGGCAAAACAAACAGGTTGTTTACTCCCCCCCCCCCCCCCCCCCAACAACACACATATATGCACAGGTTTACATACACAAACTGATATACATACACACATACTCACACACACATACCACATTTCAGTCCGCCATTTTGATGAAATAGAAAGTCATCAAAATTGCAGGAATAATCACTGAAAGCAAATAATAGTTTATCGTTTTAATCCAAAGAAATAGGATATAAAGCGCCTGCCGTTTTGTAAAGCGCTTTACAAAATGGCAGGGGCTTAACCCGCCGATTTGTAAAGCATCCGCCAATTTCTAAACAGCACTTACAAATCGGTGGGGACCTAGCCTGCTGATTTGTAAGCGCTCTACAAATCGGCGCTGCTTACAAATCGGCAGTTTTACAAATCATGGAATGTGTGCCGATTTGTAAGCGCTTACAAATCAGCACTGCTTACAAATTGGCGGGTTACGTGAGTGGCACTGTTGTTCTTGGCCATGATTTGCTACCTCCTGCCGTGAAGAATATTGTGGGTGTTTTTGGAGTCCTGATTTTCCCTTTGTGGTGTTGGTACTAGCCCAGACTGCTTGTATAATCACTTTGAGCACTGGGTTGTGCCTTCATGTGTATCTGCCTTGAGCCAGGGCTACTTTACATGAGCTTAGGACATGCTCCACTGTTTGTTTTTTCATGGCAGAGGGGGCATGAAGAATCATCTGTTTTTCCCAACTTCACCAGGTTTGCATTTGAGGGCAAAAGGTCATATGCAGATCTGAGAATGAAGCTGATCCTGAGAGGGGCCATGTGCCAAATGTCATTCCAAGTAAGACTTCGTTGGAGTGCATTCTCCCACTTGTGTCCATTGCCCTTGCTGGCTGTGCTGGACTGCTTTTTGGAGTCTGTTTTGTCTTCTTCTTTTTCTCATCTCCTGAATCATCACATCTCTTTTTTGGCTATTCCTTTGGCCTTTGACCACCATTCAGTTTTGGTCACCCCCAGTCCTTGTCTATTGGTCTGTATGTGTCCTGTTATTTCTCTGATCTTGAGACTTTCTTTTGCAGAATCCATCGCCTCTTGAACATTCCATTTTCTGCCTGTCTTCAGCTGGGGCTTGATTGCTTCTACCACCTTGTCTTCTGAGTCCTCCAACATGCTTTGAAGTCTGATCTTCCCTGCTTTGTATTCCTCCAGGATGGATTTCAGTGGTAGATTCGGCTTTGCTTGGCGACAGTACAGCGCTATGTCAGTCAGACAGGGTGGGACACCAAGCCATTTCCTTGTGAACTTATTGATTATGGCTTCCATTGCCTCCACTGTGCTGGTGCAGACGTCATCTATCATCAGAGGCTATGGGAGCTTTGGTATCAGCATTAACTGCAGACACCAGACCTTGCATTTGCCAGGGAGCCCACACTGGTCAATGTCCTCCAAGCCTTCTTCCGACATCTGTTTGGTTTCTTTTGCTCTTTGTGCGTCTCTCAGGGTATCATCATACCATCTTCCAAGGCTCCTGACTGGCTCTTCTGTGACTGTTGGAATGGTCTGGTTGGCAACACTGAAGACCACAGATTCGGCCACTTTTCCTTTCCTCAGTGAGAGACTCCGTGATTTCTTTGGCTTGAAACTTCATTCTGGATGAGGCAACTATGTCGTCCGGCCTCTCCAGCACATGATGTGTCTCATCTTCTCTGGATGAAATCACTGTAGTGTCATCCATGAAAGCCTTTGAGAGGGGGCATCTTGTATCCATCGCCAGGGTCTGTTTGTCTTACGTTGCTTGTTGATGCTTTCAAGATGACTTCTATTGCCGACACATGAACAGTATTGAGGAAATTGCACAGTCCATTGCAATGTCCACTTCCAAGTTGATCCAATCTGTTGTGTACTCCTTGGTAGAGACCCGCGTTGAGAAGCCATTAAAGTACTTCTTGAGCATGTGGCAGATGTTCTTTGGTGCATGGTAACATCTCAAGAGCCAACTGTATCATCTCATGGGGTACAGTTCCATATGCAATTGCCAGATCAAGTCACACTACGTCCAGGTCTCTCTTTTTTCTGTTTTTGCTCTTTGGATTGCGTCCCAGATCATTGTGGCGTGTACACAGCCAGCCATGCGTGGGATGCCACCTTTCTGGACTGACACATCCAAGTACTTGTTTTCCATGAGGTACTTGGTCAGCCTTGCTGCCATGACAGAGAAGAAGATTTTCCCTTTGACGTTCAGTAGTGATATTGGCCTGAGCTGGCTGATGTCACTTGAGTTTTGCTCTTTGGGGATGTACACACCATCTGCCGTCATCCACTGGCCGCTGATCTGGTTTCTCCAAGCTGATCGCAGCAGTCTGTGGAGCCACTCCAGCACCTTGGGACATTTCTTGTACAGCTGGTAAGGTATTCCGTTTGGCCCTGGTGGTGATTTGGCTCTGGCGTTGTCGACCACCTTCTTGATTTCCGCAAACGTTGGTGGCTTGTCATTGAACTGTTCCTCCGAGTTGGTTGGCCACACCAGACCTTGAATGTCGAGTGGTGTTTTGCTCTGTGAGTCAGAGTATGTTTTCCTCAGATGCTGCTCAAGAACTCCTTTGACCATACTTAGGGTCCCAGATTTTGGCTGCTCAAACAGTGTTCTGGCACACTGGAAGGGGTCTCTGAAGAAGCGCTCTTGGGTCTTCTTCTTTTTTGCTCTTCCTCTTCCTCGCAGATTCCGCTTTGCTGAGGGCACTGTGTGTTTTGCTTTCAGGTCTTTCCAGAGTTTTTCCAAGCCTTGTTTTTCAGCTGGCAGTGCGGTCTTCATTTGTTTCTTGAGGTTTTTCTTTTGGACCCTGATCTTGTCCATCTCTTCTTGGCGTCTGGATTTCTTTGGAGGTGTTTTCTCTTTGGTAGTTTTGCTCCAAAGGCGTCTCTACATGTGGCATACACAATGTCCCCATATGTGGCTAGTTTGTGTTCCAGGGTGCTTTTTCCTATCAGCGCACAAGTCTTTGGATGATTTCTGTATCCAGTTTCTCCTAATCTTCAGTTTTGTTTGCTCATGGCAGGTTGAGTTTCAGGCACCTGGCATCGAGGGCCTGTGCAAATTCCTCATCCGAACCAACAGCGTGGATGTCCTTGGCACTGTGGTTTAAATCCTGGCCTTGGTCTTCCGACGTCTTTTCTGCTGATGCAGTGCGCTGCTGCTCATCTCATTCAGATGAGTCTTCACACATCCCATCTTTATCCTGTGGATCTTCATGCCACAGGTGGTAGCAAAACACTTTCCACAGACACATGGATATTCCATTTGGTCCATGTTCATATCCGTTTGGGATTTGCAGTCGTGATTGGTTGAGCACCGACGGATTCATCACTCTCTCCCCCTTTCGGTGAATCCTGGGAGCATCTTTTCCCTTTGTTCTTAGTAGCCTAATGACCTTCACGTTAGCGAGGAAAGATTACCATTTAGACCTTTCATAACGAGTGATAGTATAACCAAAGATTTCCACATAGACCTTCACAATGAGCCAAAGTATAATTAGTGTATCGTTACCTTCTCTCATCTAGTTCATGACAAAAGGTTTTGATCATTTCTCAAGATCATAACATAATGTTTTTAACATTTTACAAGATCATTACCTCTCAAGAGAAAATGTTCCATTTCATCTTTCTTTTTTCATTTTCATCAAAAGCAACTATTCCTCATTATCACTATCCATCTCACATACATGACACAATCTTTGCACATTCTTGTTTAACACCAAGTAGATGTTCACTATTATACATCACATAACATAACACAGCATAAGCTGGCTTTAAATAACTCTCAACAACATGATTTCCATTCATTTTCATTCAGATCCAACAGTAATAAATACATGAGAGAAAGATTATTTATCACTGGTATCCATCAGCAATACATAAATTTAACTCCCCACATTGGAATAGAAATCATTTCCATGTAGCATCCCACAGTATAAATCAAATAAATTTGGGAGCACCGTAAACACACAACCGTTTCAATTGCTCACCTCCTGAGCTCACCATCGTAACCCTTAAGCAAAGAATAAACAACAACTTTTTTTTTTCCCTTTTTAAAACAATAATAAACCACAAGCCACGTCCTATTTCGATCAAAGCATGCTTCCTCTTCTTTATATCCGACAGAGGTTAAACGATAATTTATTCCCACACCGTAACAAATCAAAAGCATAGCAAAGCCATGAATGATCTTCTCTTTTCTTTTCAAAAAACAAAAACCTTTACTGGCGCTGAGGAAGTTACAAACGCCTAACCATGGGGAGAAAAACGATTTTGATTTAGACGTTTTTGATTTAGACTCTCAGACTTTGATTTAGACTCAATTTGATTTAGACTTCAATTTGAACTTTGATTTAGACTCTCAATTTGTTAACTATCTCAACATACCTGGCTGTCACAACAACTAAACTGAGTCCCTCGTCAGCTGCACTGGGTAGATGAACTAGCTGGAATTTCTTCAGAGACTGGTTGGCTACCCACACTCACTTGGCTTATACGGTGTACGCTGAACACCAGTTAACCAACCTAACCAACCAGGTTTTCAGTAAGCTAGCTCCGGTAACAGAGTTACTGAAAAAACTGTAATCGGACAACGGTCGGTAAACGGTCTGTCACAGTGTGTGTGTGTGTGTGTGTGTGTGTGTGTGTATGCGTGCGTGTTTGCGTGTGCGCCTGTTTGCTTGTGTTTTTGTGTTGCTTATGCACATGTGTGTGTCGGTTTGCTTGTGTGTGCCTGTGTAATAATGCGCTTGTGCGTGTGCACATGTGAGTGAGAGAGAGAGAGAGAGAGAGAGAGAGTGTGCATACGTATGTGCGTGCGTGTGTACGAATATGTGCGCACGCACTCATCTGTGCGTGTGTGTGTGTGTGTGTGTGTGTGTGTGCGCGTGTCTTTGTGCATGCGCAAAATCAATTATAGTGCTGTATCCGTTTGTAAGGATGTAACACTTTGTGTAATAAATTCAACGTTCATCATGTCATACCAACAAGATGGTGATGTTGCTTATAGCCCGCGCTGAAGTTAACTCAAGTCATTAAAAAAAAAAAATCATTCACACAAGTCTAAAATTCACCTTCTGAAAACACACCAGAAATTTTGTTAAAAATCTTTCCTCCGTAATCTTAGATCAGATGAAAAATGTTAATCTCCCTCAGAAATCCAAAGATCACATCAGGTGGGACATCTTTGAACAAGGTTTTCATGGAGTCTGCTGTAAAGTATGTATGTCTCACAGCACACAAGTCCCAAGAATCTAAAAAGATATGTTTACTGTAAATGGTACATGACATGGAATGCACTGCGGATCTTTTTCACCTTTTAGAAGATAAGAATGGGTGTAAAACGGGTGGCCTGTATGCGAACGGAACAAAACTGTTTCTTCTTTATGGCCGCCTCGGAAATAAGATATAAAACTCTTTCAGATTTACGCTGATTTCAAATAGTTTGTTCTCCGTCAGCGAGTCCCATTCCTCTTGCCAGAAGTCTTTGACATAGGCCTGGGTTTTGGATTTCAGATCAGTGTGAGGAACAGACAATCTGCTCAACTTCTCTTTGTGGCACTCTGGGCAAGTTCATCAACCATTTCGTTGCCTTGAATGCCCACATGGCTGGGAAGCCAAGAAAAAAAAACTGTTATATCCATCTGCAAGAAAACTAGAAACTAAGAAAGAAGCCAAAACGATCTCCAGATGACAGAAAGGCGAGGGTCTCAACAGCTGAACATCTTGATGAGAACAGGCCATACAGCCAAAGCTATGTTCCCTTCAAACCTGTCAAAACACAGACACATGGTAACAGAACAAAGGTATGTTCCTTCAAACCTGTCAAAACACAGACAAGTGGTAACAGAACAAAGGTATGCTCTTTGAACCAGTCAAAACACAGACAAGTGGTAACAGAACAAAGGTATGCTCTTTGTACCCGTCAAAACACAGACAAGTGGTAACAGAACAAAGGTATGCTCTTTGTACCTGTCAAAACACAGACAAGTGGTAACAGAACAAAGGTATGCTCTATGTACCTGTCAAAACACAGACAAGTGATAACAGAACAAAGGTATGCTCTTTGAACCTGTCAAAATACAGACATGTGGTAACAGAACAAAGCTAAGCAGGAGAGGAAGAATAAAAACAAAGACAGAAGAACGGGAGGAAAAGAATGAAAAATTAGAATGAGGGGGAGGAAGACGAGGACGAGGAGAAGGAGAAGAAAAAGAAAAAGAAAAAGAAACAGAAGCAGGAAGAGGAGGAGGAGGTGCAGAAGGAGGTGGAGGAGGAGGAGGTGGTTGATGACGAAATGACGATGATGATGACAACAATGATGATGACGACAGTGATGATGATCATAGTTATTTGTGACAGAGCAAAAAATCTGACTCGCCTGTAGATAACGGGCTTCAAGTCATAGTAGAACCTCCCCCTCTCAAATGTCAGGTTGGCATTGCTGCTACCATAATACATCTGATTAAACCAGGTGTCGCCTGAAGCCACGTCCACTAAACCCTCTCTGGTCATCCCCACGCCCATCCAGTTGCTGTCGTGGTTAAAGTTGAAAGAGCAGTCCACATAAGGACGAAGCGTCGATTGGCCCCCTGCAGTTTCCACGACACAGTGCCTGACACACCTGTAGCTGTGCCTGTAGGCTTCCGCGTGGACTGCAGCAAGAGAGAGACAGAGAATGAGAGAAAAGGAGAGAGAGAGAGAGAAGAGACAGAGAGAGAGAGAAAGAGACAGAGAGAGAAAGAGAGAGAGAGAGAGAGACAGAGACATACATACAAATGGTCAGACAGACGAAGAAGATGATGAAGAAACAAAGAAGAAGGTTAACTACAACAACAAGAACAAAAAGGAGGAGGAAGAGATGGAGCAGGAGGAAGAGGACGAGGAGGAGGAAGAGGAGGAGAGGTGCATGTGTGTGAAGAGAATATGAAAGAGAGGAGATGATGAAAATCTTTTTGTCTCTCTCTCTCCTTTATTAAGAAAATCAACTGTCTTGCAGAAGTATGGTGCAGGCCTCTAACAATGTAGAAAATAACTGGAATGTTAACACAGAATGTAAATCCAATATTCCTCGTTGAAGATACTGTGGCGACTCCTGTGTAAATTTGTGCCATGAAATCGCAGATGCAAAAGGTGCGCGCCATCTCCTAGACAACAACGAAAAAAAGAAAAAAAAAAAGATGAAATAAAAACCAGCCACCGTGGCGAAGTGGTGCCTCTTGATGACTTGACACTGACTACTCCTGTGGATTGCCGGTGCCGGGGCTATGGCAGGGCCGACTGGGCTGTGGCTGTGGATGGGGTGTTGGAATAAGCGGCATGGGTGCACTGCCTCTGAAGTGGCACAGAGGTTGGGACAGCAAAAAAAAAAAAAGATGAAATAAAAGATAAAAGGAAAAACAAATATGAAGAAGGATGTTTACACAAAAAATACAACAAAAAGATGAGCACCAAGACAGACAGAACAAACACTGGAAAAAAAAAAACCTACGACGAAAAAAAAAAAAAGTGAAAGGAAAGACAGACGGACAGAAGAGAAGTGAATCAACCTCTTTTAACAAGTTTCCTGTTCATTTTCTGCCCCTTACAAAGGCCTCTATCTTTGTCGGTAGTATGGCAGTAGGATAAGATAAGATAAAGATAATGTTGCTTATAGCCCAGCCGACCGCAAAGGGCCGTATCAGGGCTGTCACCATGTTAAATTCAACTCACAAATCTTTCATTCACACAATTCTTTAAAATACATCTTCTAAAAACCCATCCAAAAGATTGTTAAAAAAACCTTTCCACTGTAAAACCTCAAATCTGATGAAAAATGTTAATCTCTTTCAAGAACTCAAAGATCGTGTCAGGGGGAAAATCTCAGAACAAGGTTTTTATGGAATCTGCTGTAAAATGTTTGTGTCTCACATCATGCAAGTCCCAACACTCTAAAAGAAACATGTTTCTTTGTGAGTGGCACATGACATGGATTGCACCATGGAGCCTCTTCACTCTTTAAAAGGTGTGAATGGGTAAAATACGAATGGCCGGTGTGCAGCCCGTAGAGAACTGTTTCTTCTTTACGACTACTAGATGTAGATGAGAGGAACTCCTTAAGATTTGGACGGATCTGAAAGAGTTTGTTATCCGTCTGTGTACTCCAATCCTCCTGCCACAGGTCTCTGACATAATCATTAATTCGGGTTTCAGATCTGAGCAGGGGATAGGTGTGTTTGACAGTTTCTCTGTTGTGGCATTATCGGCCAAACGATCAACCATTTCATTCCCTCCGATGCCAACATGACCAGGAACCCAAGCCAGAATAATGTTGTAACCATCCGTTTTCAACTTGGTGAAAAGTTAAAAAAACAAGTGTTAAAGTTGGGATGCTGAAGGTTGCGACCAGCTATGGCCTCCAAAGCTGACAGTGAATCTGACAAAACCAGAAAGTCCTTCTTTGCTGATTGAGAGCTTATCTTCAATGCTAGAACCAGAGAAGTAAGTTCAGCAGAACAGACAGAAGCATCTGAAGGAATATGTTCGAACAATATTTGAGAGGGAGCACAAGGGCAATAGGCTGCACAGGCCACTCCATCTTTAGACTTGAAACCGTCAGTGAAAATTTTCTGATAGGATGGGAATTTCAAACAGAGGTCAGCATACAATGCCTTGTACACCAGACAGCTGGTAGACTCTTTGCAAAAAGCTGCATGATCAAAATAAATTTTTGGTGTGGAAAAGGTCCATGGAGGCTGATCTGGAAACTTGGAAAAAAACGGACACAACTCTTAGGTCTAGACCTGCATTTTGCACATGAGACTGCATACAAAGACCAAACGGCGGAATAGAGTTGGGGTTTTTTCGAATTTATTTTCAAACTGAGGGTCAAAGACACAGTCATCGGCAGGGTTTTCCGATTCAGAGAACAGTCTCTGATATAGTAATTCAAAGACAGTTTCAACCTGCAGTTGGATAGTGAGGGTTCACCTGCCTCTGCATATAGGCTGTATACAGGGGTGGTGCGGAATGCTCCAAGACCGAGGCGAAGCCCTTGATGGTGAATAGAGTCCAAGGTGCAGCAAAGTTTTCTTATCAGCGCCCCAGTCAGTGTGTGCTACAACCCGCAGAATATTCAGAGCTTTCTAGCAAGAGGTTTTGAGGTTTTTAATGTGGCTGAGAAAGTTGAGTTTTTGGTCAAAAATACTCCCTAGGAATTTGGCCTCTTTGACAGCTGGAATGGGAGATTTCCCCATTTTGATTTCAGGATCTGGAAAAAAAACAGATGAAATTATGGAAGTGAATGCACTGGGCCTTCGTAGGAGAAAAGGTGAAGCCGTTTTCATACGCCCACTGATGAATTTTTATCCACACAAAGCTGGAGCCTGCGCTGGACACTCGGGTACAGGCTTCCAGTTGCATAGACAGCAAAATCATCCACAAACAATGAGCAGTCTGAACCCTGTGGAGCTGACTTGACAATGTTGTTGATCTTGATGCTAAAGAGGGCAGGAGACAGTATGCTCCCTTGTGGAACACCCAACTCCTGCTCATGAACATCAGAGAGAGTGGTGCCAACCCGGACCTGAAACTGTCGTTCTGCCAAAAAATTTTGAATAAAAAGTGGAAGATAACCACGAAAACCAAGGTCATGGAGATCATGAAGTATCCCAGATCTCCAGGTGGTTTCGTAGGCCTTCTCCAAGTCGAAGAAAATTGCCACTGCATGCTGTTTGTTTAGAAAGGTTTTCTGAAGCGTAGATTCCAGATGGATCAAATGTCAACTGTAGTCCGATGTTTGCGGAAACCATACTGTTCTTTCGCCATAAGGCCATGGGTTTCGAGTTTCCACGTGAGTCGAGCATTAACCCTTTTCTCCATCAGTCTGCACACACAGCTGGTCAAAGCTATCGGACAGTAGTTTGATGGGTTACAAGGATCTTTTCCAGGTTTGGGTATAGGAATGATGAGGGCTTTTTGAATCCAGTAGTCCATACATGGTTGTATACATGTAGCAGGATGTTCAGACCTTTTTGCAGATGATTCAAAAGTTTATATTGGATTTCATCTATACCTGGAGAGGAATCGCTGCAGGAAAGTAAGGTGGATTTAAATTCGTTTAAAGTGAAAGGAAGATTGTAATCTTCCATGTTGTCTGACAAAAAGCTGCAGGGTGATTTTTCTTTCAGGGCTTTGTTTTTGACAAAACTGGCTGATTTGTTAGAAGACGAGGAGTTCTTTTCAATGGTTGAAGCAAGCAGATTAGCAACTGCTTTTTTCCTGTTATTAAAGAATCAGAAAACTTGAGGTGGTTCACAGTGGGGCAGGTGTTCTTCCCTTTAATTTTCTTGATGATTTTCCACACTTTTTTCTTCAATGTTTTGGATGTGAGACTTGAGCAAAAAACTGTTTCCAAGATAAACGTTTACTGGCTTTATAAATGTGTTTGGATTTGGCCCTCAGTTTATGGTGCAGGCCTCTAACAATGTAGAAAATACCTGGAATGTTAACACAGAATGTAAATCCAATATTCCTTGTTGAAGATACTGTGGAGACTCCTGTGTAAATTTGTGCCATGAAATCGGAGATGCAAAAGGTGCACGCCATCTCCTAGACAACAACGGAAAAAAGATGAAATAAAAGATAAAGGGAAAAAACAGATATAAAGAAGGACGTTTACACAAAAAATACGACAAAAAAGGAGCACCAAGACAGACAGAACGAACACTAGAAAAAAACACAACGCAAAAACCCCCCCAAAAAAAAAACACGAAAGACAGATGGACAGAAGAGAAGTGAATCAACCTCTTTTAACAAGTTCCCTGTTAATTTTTTGCCCCCTTACAAAGGCCTCTATCTTTGTTGGTAGTATGGCAGTAGGAGCTGTGGTGATAGCCGGATTGCCGAGCGTGCGCACGGTGGGGTACATCAAGGCGTAGCGAGTCCAGTTCTCCACTTGAATGGTGCACGTAACACTGTAGCCAGGAGCTGCCAGACTCTGTAGAGTAGTACCAGCCACAGACGTCCCTGCAGTGATAACTGAGGAAAGCGATCGACGCCACCGAGCTGAGAGTGGCCAGAGCAGGATGGACTGGTGACGTGTTTCCTGTGAAATCAGGCAAGTACAGCCAACAACAAGACCTAGAATCTTTTCACTCACTGCTCACAAAATTCATGTTCACTGATTGATTGTTTATGTGTTTGTTGGTTGGTTGGTTGGCTGGCTTTTGAGTACATGATTTCTGATCTGAATTCTTTTTATACTAAAGATCAGAATATTGATTCACAGAACCGGCCATGATTTCACAGCAGCATCAAATTACTGTATCCCTTCCATTTCACCTCCCTTCACTCGTCATCTTATCACACACATAGACTTTCCACTCACTCCATTACCTCCCTTCACTCGTCATCTTATCACACAAGAGACTTTCCACTCACTCCATTACCTCCCTTCACTCGTCATCTTATCACACAAGAGACTTTCCACTCACTCCATTACCTCCCTTCACTGGTCATCTTATCACACAAGAGACTTTCCACTCACTCCATTACCTCCCTTCACTGGTCATCTTATCACACAAGAGACTTTCCACTCACTCCATTACCTCCCTTCACTGGTCATCTTCATCATCACAAGAGACTTCCACTCACTCATTTAATTACCTCCCTTCACTGGTCATCTTATCACGCAAGGGACTTTCCACTCATTTAATTACCTCCCTTCACTGGTCATCTTATCACGTAATGGACTTTCCACTCACTCCATTACCTCCCTTCACTGGTCATCTTATCACGCAATGGACTTTCCCCTTCTCACTCCATTACCTCCCTTCACTGGTCATCTTATCACACAAGAGACTTTCCACTCACTCCATTACCTCCCTTCACTGGTCATCTTTTCACACAACAGACTTTCCACTCACTCCATTACCTCCCTTCACTGGTCATCTTATCAAACAATAGACTTTCCACTCATTTTCTGGGCTTTTTCCATTTTAGTAGGCACACCTAAACATAAAGAAATACAAAGTATTCACACACACACACACACACACACACACACACACACACACACACACACACACACACGTTCCCTCCCCACACCCTCATCCCAACAAGAAAGACAGCATGTGTAAATAATCATGAAACATGTTAAACAAATAAGGAGAGGGAAGAAACAAAAATGCTTTACATTACTGAATTGGCTTAATTTTATTGAAAAAAAAAAAGAGGAGGGAGTGGGACGTTGGGGGATCTGTGAGATAAAGAAGATGGGAATGAAAAATAATGGCGTTAAAGTAAGAAATCCTTCATGTGCGGCATACAGGGCTCATCAAAGTCCATTCTGAACCAAAAGAAATGAGATCGCCTGCTCAGAAGCCTTTCGTCCGCTGATGCGGACTCGTCAGTGAGACACAGCTGATGTGTCGGTGTGCTCCCTTGGCATCAAATGGAGATATGCCACAGTCTATAATTCTGTGGTGTTCTTGTCACCAGGGGTTACAAGAGAGAATCTGATGGCACCAAAATCAATTAGTGAAGGGTAGAAAAATAGAGGACCGAGGAGATAACGATGTAGGTAAATAAGTTTAAACTGTGGGAGAAATGTCTGAGACTATGCTTGAGGATCCATTTTAGAATACAAGGGAGATCAAAAGGTGTCAACAGTCAGAGTGGTCAGCTCTACTGTTCAATGACCCAAGCTTTGTAATGACACGAATGCTGACAGCAGCTAAGAATCGTTGTATAACAGCCTTGACATGGATCTCGTAAGAGATATAATCTCCCACCGACAGACCAAACATGTTACACACAGTCTCAAATCAAGAGGATCTGGTCATTCAGAATGAAATAAAAGAATGAGAAAACGATCCATATTTCAATAACACCACCATTCAAATGATGCACCAGAGCCGCAAGACACAATGTACACAGTAAAAGAAAAGAATGCGTCTTTTTTATTTATCTTCTACCAATTCAGTACCTAGAAACCATTCTTCTTAACAGATTGTACAATTCATCTCCAGCACCTGAATCTGTTTCTCCACTGAATGTTTGTGGAGCTGCTCCTTCAAACACATGCTTAGATAAGGTTGATTTCATGGACAGTTGTAGGCAAGACATTTACTTGTCACAGTTCAGATCAGACATGTCTTTTGTTTAGGTTGTGTACTCATCAGTCAAACACTACAATCTCCTTATAAAACCACGACGGTCTCTGCCCGTTACTTCCTACTTCCAAGCTCGTGGCATGCTCACAGACATTCCTTACCCATCAACAGAAGGAAAACAGTCACCATCGTCTTCAGTGCTGGGAATGGAACCCCCATCTTGTAAGGCTGCAACCCACAGCACTCAACACTGAACTGTGCTGTACTCGTGTGTGTGTGTGTGTTGTGTGTGTGTGTGTGTGTGTGTGTGTGAGCGAGTGTGTCACTCGCTTTTTTTTCTGTCTGCGTGTTATTCTCTCTCTCTTTCTCTGTGTGTGTGTATGTATGTGTGTGTGTGTGGAACAAGAACAATTCTTTATTGCTGTTACCTTTGAAAGATATTTGGCACAAAACAACAACAACAACAAAAAAAAGTGCTTCGATTATCAATTTTGCCTGGCTTTGAATGCCTCAAAAACAAAGCTGGCTAATATTTTTTGGTGTTCCCTGGAGTTTAATAGAGTACTTGGTTTGAAGTCGTTGGCACAAAATATTCTTTTTCCTAGGTCATCTTTTAGATCTTGCATCTGTGTGTGTGTGTGCGTGTGTTTGTGTGTGTTTACCTGCGTGTACGTGTGACTGCGTAAATGCGCATGTTCGCGCATCTGTTTGCTTGTGTGCGCGTTTCTCTCCCTCTCCGTGTATGTGTTAAACTCTCTTACACTCTATATATGTGTGTGTGTGTGTGTGTGTGTGTGTGTGTGTGTGTGTGTGTGTGTGTGTGTAGTTTTCTCTCTCTCTCTCTCTGTACAAGAACAAGAACATATTTTACTGCCATATATGAAAAACCAGAGGTTTTGTGGGGCACAAATGATCAAGTTAAGACATTCAATTAAACTAATCCCAACATGATCACATCTTGCAACATAACATTAATAGCAGAGAGAAAAAACATAGTGTGTATCAAAGTCTGATTAAATTTTCTGTCTCCGAAGAGAAAAACACAACAGGATATACTGGGCAATTATAGGTTGGAAGCAGTTCAATAACAAGAGCTTCGAGGGTTTGGTCAGTTCAGTTCACTTGCGACTTCGATTGCCTCACGGCTTTTAGTGTCCCAATCATCTTATTTATATAAATAAATAGTGGTTGCATATTGCATGCATATGCTCAGAATTTATTTTACTCTATTCTGTCAATTAAAAATTATTTTTGTTAATATTTTAACTTTGCATTAGTATCCCGAAGGTTTTTAAAAGTATTCAATCTTTTGCTTTTTTTAATGTGTGCAGGTAGTTTCTTCCAACATGGTGCCACTCTGTTACTAAAGTAAAATTTTCTAATATTAGTGTGACAATATTTGATTTGGATTTTGTTTGCAGAATTTCTTGTAATCTGATTAGAGGTTAGTTGAAATTTTTTTTTTTTTTTAATTGCACTGTTCAGTCCCTTAAATAGCTTGTAAGTTTCAATCAAGTCTCCCCTTATTTGTCGGAACTTTAATGATGGTAAATTTAACCTTCACAATCTATCTGCATAGCTTTATATGTTTAACCTTTTTAATTAACAAGGGGGCTCTTCTTTGCACTCTCTCAATACTCACTGACTGCCTTGTTAAATAAGGGCACCATATCATATTTCCATACTCCAGGTGACTTATACTATTGTAAAAACTTAGTATGGTCAGTACAGTTGCAAACCCCCAATCAATGGGTACCAGTCGTTCGCTGATTGATGTATTAAAAACACACACAAAGGTACAGCTAATTCTTCACGTAACTCCCTTTAATATTCTAGCTGGTAAACCATCTGGACCAAAAGCTTTGGTGACCTCCAATTTTACTTAATTTTTCTTTTACTGCTAATGGTGGTATGTAATGACTATATCACTCAGAATTTTTTCCATCTAGATTAATGAGGCGCTGTCATTTCAGGAACATTTTCAATATTTTCATGCATGAAATACACTAGAAAAGAATTTATTTATCACCTCGGCCTTATCATTATCACTAACTGCAATATTACCATCTTCTGTTCTCAATGGGACTAATTGAAGAGTTGACATTTAATTTGTGAGCGGAACATATTTCTAGAAGCATTTAGGATCTTCTTACTATTTTTGCAGTTTCATGCATAGTCCCTTTTTGTTTCCTCACCTCTCTAGAAAATTCATCTCTCAATTAATATAATTTTGG
>JADBJO010023913.1:0-25858 GCA_016801955.1 Conus betulinus | reverse complement strand
GGGATACGAGAGGAAGCCACTTGATGTAAGCAGTCTACAATTATTGAACATGATTCATAATTAGTGAAGGTTCGTCACTGTTACCTCATGGGAACCTTTGCGCTACAATAATATAAACGGCATGGAGTATGACTTTATTGTGTGTTTTCTTTTTATACCCCTCTTCCCCAAATTTTGGTTAGGGAGCGCGTGAGACATGCCACACCAGGATGACGCCCCCCCCCCCCCAAAACAAAAAAAAAAAAAAAAACATGATTGTAGGATTTCAAGACAGCATTTAATCAGATTCCTGTGCACTCATCAAAGATGTTCATCATTGCCCCCGATATGTTGTTCCGACAACTTCTGGTAAGTGCAAACTGTACTGTAAAAAAAAATCAACTCTCTCAATAAAATGTCCACCGCGAACCGCCCCGAGAAGGAAAGAAAAACCGTGGACAAACGAGTCCACACGGAAAAAACACGTCAGTCGTTTCACTTTGCAACTAGATCTTGTTAAAAAAAAAAACACAACAAAACAAACAAGTAATCAACAAAGTAGGGGTGGGAAGGTGAAAGAGGACTTCCTGCCTCGGTTACAGTTGACGTCTCGGATAAAATCCATAAACATGACTGTCGTCTGCCTGATGTGGTACTTGCCCTTATTCTCCAGTCAGGGCACAAGTGGGCGGTGCAGGGTGTTGCAAGAGGGTGGTGTCAGGGTCTTTGAACATCCTTGTCTGTGTCCGGGCCTGTTTTTTGTCCTTGGTTCTGCGAATGTATGGGATTGCTCGTGGTGCGCTATAAGTACTTGGTATGAAACTTGGGGACATGTCTCTGTATCTCCATCTGTCTGTATGTGTGGTGTTAGCTTGGTATGTCTGGCTTGTTTGGTCTGGGGTTCATCTACCGTGTTAACGAACTTCACGTTATTTTGCATGTACCCGCCTTTTTCTGTCGCACATGTCTGCTCTTTACCACTGACGTGGTGGATTCAATCTCGACGTGTTCCCATGTCTAAGAGGCAGGAGCCTTGCCGTTTGAAGGCAGACCCACTTGTGGTTCAATGCTCTGACAGGGTGTTTGCGTAACGTACTTAAAGGAGAATTGTTTTCACCTGTGACAGGACCTCTTGATTGATCCCACAAGTCGAAAAAATGTACAAGCTGAAGGATGCCCCAAAGTTCAACGATGGGAGGATGGATGATGATAATGATGATATGTGATGATGATGATAACACAGCATAATAAAGTGCCTTGACAAAAGGTCGTTGGCACTATGACAATCCATGCTTATCGTTTTACGGCGCAACGGGGCCCGCATGACCGGTGGTAAGCCAGTGCCGACCTGAAGATGCCTGCTTTGGGAGCTGATTATTTAGTTACAATTATGTTCACCAATGCACTTATTTCTTTTGTTTTCCCTTCTTATACTTTTCTAATTGCAGGAAATGCATTCTATGCGTTAACGCTGTCATCGAGATACCATATAGTTCAAACAGGCCTCCCTTCCTTTCCAAGTTGCGTAATGATGAGATTTTTACGTGAGTGTACAAGTATTTGTTATGGTTAGGGTTCACACACGATATCCCGGTTTACAGGTTTTCATTCGAAGGAATCTGCTTGGGAAAAATGGAGTACAAACGGTGTTCACTCGGAGCGGAACAGGGAAAAACTTACCCCAGTACCAAAACGGCGATCCTGTGCCATGGCAGAGATTCGACCGCAATCCCAGGCTCACCAAGGTGGTAAGATGTCTCGGCCGCTTTACCGCTCTGAGCGAATTATAGGTCAGAGAAAGTTTACTGTCCTGCTAGCGCTGAGTGGTTTAACATCAGTTCAGGTGGGCAAGCGCATCTGTTTTCTCGAGGACCATGGTCCATTCAACCAGAGGTAAGTTCGTGCAGGGGAAGGGGTGGGGGTTGGGATGATGAAAATTTTGATTGACTTATAGAAGGCGGTCATTGCAGTAATCCTTTCTTCCATTTAAGACAAAATTATTTCTATGCTCAACGAGAGGGGGCGGATCATACGTATGCTAGGATCAGAAACAGATATCGGGAACAACACCAAATCTATTCAGCAGCAGTGGCAAGCGTCTCTTCAGTGGGTTTCATGATGATGACCGTGGCATGACTGAACTCTGTAGACTGCAGGTGGGGACTGCTGCAACCAGATAGGAACCTCGTGTGGCGTGTAGAAAAAGGGAGCCCAAAATGACGACATGGTAACTGCCACTGATAGGACACAGGAAGAATGAGACGACAACCAACTCAAAAAACAAAACCCAAATAAAGAACGCCCGAAAGGAAAAATGAAGAGGGAGGGTGGGGGGGGGGGGAGGGGGGTGGGTGGGGGGGTGGGTGGGGGGTGGGGGGAGGGGGGGGGGGGGGGGGGGGGGATAGGGTGGGGGGGGGTGGGGGGGGGGGGGGGGGGGGTGGGGGGGGGGGGATGGGGGGGGGGGGGGGGGGGGGGGGGGGGGGGGGGATAAAACCCAAACAAGAAAGAAAACGAGAAAGCATGACGAAAGCGAACAAACAAACACACACACAAAAAGCTCCAGTGCCTTGTACAAGTTCCCGTTGTTTAGTTTACAGAACCCAAGTCATTTTCCTATCTGACAAAAACATCCAGAATGTACGACTGATTTAAAGTTAGTGCATTGATGACATGTCAAGTAGTCGATTTGTACGTTTAATAAGGACGGGATGTGCAGGGTGGCCTTGTATATGCCAGACGTAAAGGAAAGTCATTCAGCACCTTAAAACGTATCCTCTAATTCCCGAGTCGTCTGAGGCAAAACGCTATGCATTCACGCTCTCGTGCATGCGCATACAATGTGCAATGTAACCAAAAGGCATTCACTGGCATACAGATAGGACGGAGATGTTTCAGTTAGTACATAATAGAGGAGCAGGAAATGGACATTGTATTTGGAGGTTAGTGTTCGTTCAGTCGAGTAAACATTGTTTATAGCTGCGATCAGCGAAGTCAGTGTTAAAGTCAGTTCTGCCCTTCTTTAACCCCGTGCGATAGACATGACTCAACGTTGATGTACCGCTATGACCCTTAACTAAAGCGTCACAATACCAAACAATTTAAAAACAAGTTCTGGGTACCTGACCTGAGCAGTGTGGTCATGTGCACAGGACGTGTGTGGGTGTGTGAAGGTGTCGTGGTGCGCATGTTGGTTGTGTTCTTACAGATTGAACGTTAGCGGTATTGGGGTATTTGAGAGGAAAAAAGATTCATGGATGTTCGACGTTGTTTTATGGCAGTGGCCGGGCGTCATACTGCCTGCGGCGCTGCGCACGTTAACCTCCTAACTTAGCTGGAAAATCTTATAATCACTTGCTCAACGCCACGCCGGGGGGAGTAACAGTCGCATGGACGTTTGTTTACAGCGATTGAACGGACGGATGCAAAGGCTGAGGGCATCGTGGAGGTATTTTTGTCATTAATGTTGAACTGGAAAAAAAGTTAAATCTTTGGGGAAAAATTAAGAGAAAACATTTTTATTCAAAAGAAAAGAAAAGAATAAAAACCAGTGTGGTTACACCATGTAAAAGAACTGGGGGGGAAACAGGAAGGAAAAGTAATATTTACAGTAAAAACTTACAAGAAAAACGGTTACTGTTTACATCTTTCATGTTTAAGTGAGTCTCCTTGGTTATGTGTAGAAAACTGCACCGTGGTTTCCGAGTGTGTTGACAGGTTGGCCTGTCTCACGCTGGGCCACGACGTGTGGTTGTGTGTTCTTGGTAGGTGGTGGACGGAGTGCCGGACCTGACCCCAGCCTGGGACCGGGTGGGGACCGCGCCTATGCAGTACCTTCCTCACAGAGGAGGAATCATGAACACGATGAAGAATTTGTGTGACAGAATGTCGGCGTTATTTCTCCCATGTGGGAATGAAGAATGACTCTGGGCCCGCATTTCACCACAGTGTAATGACTCTACTTTTACAACTCCACTGTTGTGAATTGGATTGATGTTTCCTGTACCTGAGGTTGTAAAGCTAATGCCTATGGATATAGATACGGTGTGAGAATGGACAGGACATAGGACCCCCATGCTTATGAATTTGTCAGTTGAAGGGAAACAGTACCTGGTGTTACCTCCTGGGTGAGCGGGAGGTGTGTTTGTGTGTATTTATTTTGTGTCACTCCCCGTCAGTGGAAAGGAGGGTGGTGTTTGTATTTATTTAGTGTTACCTCCTTAGCTGAAGGGGTGTGTTGTGTTTATTCTGTGTTGTTGCATCCCCATGGGAGAGGAGGTGTGGTTATAGTTAATTTGTGAATGTAGGTACTAATTATAAGTATGTTGTCCGTAGGAAGAAGGGGGAGCCGACGAAAAAAAACCAACTTCGTTTCGGTGTTGTGTATTTATTTGACGCGCGCTTGGTTGAAAGGAGAGGTGATTGCACGGGTTGAGGAGTTTGCTTTGGCGTTTGGTGCGTGCCGTGGGGTGTGCACGACCTCTGGGAAGCATGACAGCAAGTGTTACGTGGAGGGAAGATCAGTAGTCTAGAGAGATGGAGAGAGAGGAGAGGAGAGAGTGAGAGAGAGAGAGAGGAGAGAGTGACGAGGACAGAAACCTTGAGAACACAGTGCGCCAGGACAGGACAATTTGAGCTCTGTGCATTTTGAACTGCTGTGGCCTGTGGCAGAAGAAAGGAACGTCTTGCAGAGAAGACAGAACCACGGTTCACGACTTCAGCTTGTATGACCTTTTTCAGGGATTGGCTCACATCCAAGACGGAGTGGTGGTTTTCTCCCCGATAATTGATTCTCATCTAACGGCTGCTGAAAAGTCTCACCATCACACAAGTGCCCAAAGCACAGAAAGACCTGCCCCCTCTCCTTTGTCTCTCGTCTCTGTCTGTTATCTCCGTCGACATGCAGAGAGAGAGAGGAGAGAGAGAGCGAAGATGGAGGAGAGACAGAGAGAGGACCTAGGAGACGCCGAGAGATCAGGGACCAGACTCTTTAGAATACTCAGCACTGCAGACCGCCGACAATCCGACAGACAGAACAGACAGACAGACAGGACAGACAGACGATAGAGAAATCAAATCACTTTACAACACACGCCGGGGATCTATTAACCTTAACACGAAGGTTGCTTTACTGTCTTCCTGATCTGTGACCTTTTGAACTGTCAAAAAATGGCAGACAGAGGTATGAATTCATTTGTACTGTCTAATTTTGTCTAGTCTTTTATCGCACCACCACCCCTCCACCACCCGACACAATTTTTATACTGAGAACTGCTTTGAGAGATGCCCGGCCATGGCCGCGCATAATACTGTTCTAGAATTTCAAGACAGAAATTTTTATTCGTGTGCACTCTCATAGAAGTTCACATTGACGAATATAGCTTTGACGTTTTTGTTTAGAGCGACCATAAACATAGTATCTTAACAGGGTTGGGTGAATTAGAGGGATTAAGAGAGGGGGTGGAGAGGAGAAAGCGATGTGGTTGAAGGGTAGAAGATGGGAAGATGGAGTTTTGTGTGATGATGGTATGGTGGGGTGGGACTGAGAGAGTATGTTGTAGAAGAGAAGATCAGAAGGGATTGTTATGACAATTCCAGTATGAAAAAAGAATCACGCAGAGACACAGACAAAAACAGACAGACAGACCCGACACAAACACACACATACAAGAGCACGCATGCAGCACAGAAGAAGACACAGACGGCACACTGCGCAAGAACACGCGCGCCAGCGGCGCGGCACACACACACACACACACACACAAACACACACACCACACCACACACACACAGAGTTACACACACCAGAGTGTCACACACACACACACACCCACACACACACACACACACACACACAACACACAAACACATACAATCGCACGCGCGCGCGCGCTTGCAATTCCTTTGCAAGCATGTGTACAAACAACACACACACACACACACACACACACACACACACACACACACACACACACACACACGTATGTTCACTCCAAAAAAAAATAGAGAGAGATATACACGTGTGCATATATACATGCGCATGAACTTTTACACACACCACAACACACACACACACACACACACACACACACACACACACACACTGTTTTCATCTACTGCGTTAACTACTCCAGGTTACCTTTGGCGACTTCAGGTTTTTCTCTCTCCAACTCTCTGCTGTTGATTTTTTCTGATTTTTTGGCGGTCCGCCAGTGTGCGTGTGGTTCAATTCAGAACTTGTTTCCACGTCCAACAAAAAGGAGAGAACCGTCTGTAGTTTTGAAGGCAGACCCACTTGTGATTCACTGCTGACCGGTCCCGGTGTACTTTAAGGGAGAACCTTCTGAATGAAAGAAGGGGGACACAAGGAGGGCGGAAAGCGAGTCACTGAGTTACAAGAGTTTCACAGTAATGGAAAAAACTGTCCCCGAGCAGTGCTGAATGAAAAAACGTCAGGGAGGCTAGGGTGTATAGATGCTGTCTTCTCTCAAGTCACTTCGAGCTAGAGGAGAACGAAATTACGATGGCATTTTTGGTGACCGTTGAAGCACCCGTCTCACTCCTTCTATTCTGATTGTCTTCCTGTGACTTCCCGGGTACAATGCGAGCAATAATCCCGCTGATTTTATGTTCCAGTCAGAGAGAATTCTTAATATTTTTGGATGCATGGAAAACAATCATGGCAGCCGATGAAGGGAAAGAATTTCCTTTCCATCCCCTAGCTCGTGAAGACAATGTCTGCATTTCTGTGTTATTTGTGCGTTGGCTTGCAGGTAAGCATGTATGTATGTATGCATGTCTTGTGTATGAATGTGTAGGTATACATATATGTGTGTATGCATGTATATATGTATATATGTGTGCATGCGTGTTTGTACGTATTTTTGTATGCATAGACTGATAAATGAATGGATACATATAGGTACCGTACGTACGCCCGCCCAGAACTACATACGTACGTTCATACGCATGCCATGCATGTATGTACGTGATGTAGTGATGTATGTATGCATGTATGCATGTATGTATGTATGTATGTATGTACTGCATGCATGTATGCATGTATGTATGTATGTATACTATGCATATAAAATGTTGGTTTACATAGGTATGTGTTCACGCGTTATGTATGTATGTATGTATGTATGCATGTATGTAGTATCTATTACACAACACACAACACACACACACACACACACACAACCACACCACACACACAGAGAGAGAGCAGAGAGAGAGAGATATAACTATATATATATAGATATTTTATGCTTATATGTGTGTGTGTGTGGTGTGTGTGTGTTGGTGTGTAATGTGTGTGTGTGTATGCAGGGCTTCTCCTAGATGAATCGTAGGGCGAGAGAGACAGTAAGGTTAGGTACTCGTATGTATGTAGGTAGGCAGAGAGGGAGGAGGGTATTTAGGTTAGGCTACTAACTTCTACCATTCTAGAATAAAGGCTTTAGCCTGTCCTCCCATCCATTACCATCACGAAAGACCATTAGACAGAAGACTCTGTCGGCAAACAAGACGTGAACTCTCACCTAGGGGGGGGGCAAGTGGTCAAGCGCTCCTCAACTGCCTGTCCACGTCCAGACTTAATTAGCTTATAGGTTCAGTGGGAGGGTGATATTTATTCTAGGCATGCAGAAAAAATTTAAATGTCAGATTCAATGTACTGATTTGGTTAACTAAAGTTGCGCATCTGAAGTCCTCTAATCGTAACCATACACTGCACCTAACATTGACAGGAAGTGAAGTCAACGACAACAACCACAACTGCATAATGAGAAGCAAATAAAAATACATAAGAATTGTGAACCTACAAAATCTTTTCATTTACCCAGACCCGCAGGATACAGCAGCGAGAGAGAGAGAGATTGAGAGGAGAGAGAGGAGGAGAGAGAGAGATGAGAGAGAGAGAGAGAGAGAGAGAGAGAGGTGTATCACACCAACACAAAAAGCTGCCCTCAAAAAGCAAGGAAGCTGTTGACGGAGCTCTCCAGTGGAGTCTCTGACAAGAGTTGTCTGTTCCTTACCCCTGTGGCATGGGTGATGGGTTTTGCTTGCCTCCAAAGACATACAGCGTTCTGGTCCTTTCCATCTCTCTCTGTCTCTGTCTGTAATTCCTCATTCTGTCTGTCTGTCTGTCCGTTTGTCTGTCTGTCTGTCTGTCTGTCTGTGGGTCTTCTCTCTCTTCTCTCTCTCTCTCTCTCTCTCTCTCTTCCCCCTCCCAACTCCTCGTTCAGTCTGTTTCACTTCCTCCATTCCACATGTGGCTACCTGCGGGTCTAATTCATTAAAATCATCTCTCCCACCCCTTGTTGATACCTACTTCACCTTCCCTCTCTATCTCGCTCTAGATCCCTCTGTCTCTCTGTCTCCTCGGTCTCTGTCTCTGTCTCTCTCTCTCTCACACGCTCATACTCACACAAACACACACACACACACACACACCACACAACACACACACACAACACACACACAATCACACCACAACACACACACACACACACACACAACACGTGGTATGATGATTTTTAAGACCTGCTGATTTCACGTAAACAAAATCAAAAGTTCTGTATTGCGGATATTTTCAAAAGACTTCAGTTGTTGCGACCATTCATTGACGCGTTTTGTGTGGCTTGAAAGAAATTCGCATTTTTTCTGTAGTACCATAAAGCTAGATAGTCATTCATTGTGGTATTAGAAAATGCCCTTTGCGACAAGGTCATATGCCGTTTCACGTTCACACACATCTACCATACAATGTTAGCTATTTCTGCTAAGATACACATTAGTAAACGCATCTGGAAGAAGAGGATTCACAGGCAAGCCCTTGAAGATACCTGACCTACATATTAAATCAAAAGCACTGGTAAGACCTTAAGTGCCAAGCTCACATGGTCTGTATCACAATTCATGCTTGCGCGTGTATATGTACACTCGTACTAACCGATCATATCTGTCTCATATGTACTATAATCGCTTACTCAGGATTACATTCTCAAAATTAATAGGAAACAAAAAAAGAATTGAGATAATCCCCGAAAAAGTAACTGATTAAAAGCAAACCTGGACGAGACAAATATAAAGTTCTAATTTTAGTTTGCAGAAATGTCGTGTCGGTGTGTTGTATGGTCTCCCAGAGATGTCGTTCTCTGTACGGTTATGTTCTGTTCTCTGTCTCTCTGTCTCTGTTATACTGTCTATGTCTCTGTCTCTCTCTCTCCTCTTCTCTCATCTGTTCGTGCCGTGGGGACATGAGGCGTACGTCGTGTGATGATGTTCATCAGACTCTAACTAGGAAGGTTCAAGCTTAGTAGCAGTTCATGATGTGGTGCTGCGACCGATAGAGTATATAAACAGGAGACAGAAGCAACTGTCTATGACACCAGCCAGTTCGTTTTTTTACTTTGTTTTTAAAATTTGCATTCAGTAACATGAAACACAAACATAAAAAAAAAGGAAAAAAACAAAAGGGCAGTTATCCTTTTGTCATAGTGCCTTTCTTTCGACCAAATGCTGACGGTCCGGTTCATTTTTAAGTGGGTTATCATATGACATCATCTGACTACCAAAACATACCCCACATCAAAACAAAGTTTCCTAGCAGATAAAGACCCCAGCCCCACCCCCTGTCTCTATCTCTGTCGCCTGTCTCTGTCTCAGTCCGCTGACTGTCTGTCGTGCTGTCCACTTCGACTGTCTGTCTGTCTCCCTGTCTGTCTGTTTATCTGTCTGTCTCTCTTTTCTATCTTTTTTTAGTCTCGTCTCTCACATCTCATCTCTCTATCAGAGCGTGTCTGCACATGGGTGTGTGTGTCTGTGTGTGTTGTATGTTGTCCTGTATCATTTTGTGCACTGTGTGACCAGAGACCAGAGGAGTGATAGAGAGGAGGGATTTTACACATTGATGGAGCAGAGGAGAGAGAACGAGACTGGTGCATGTTGAAGCACATGCAACGCTGCGCAGCATCTCTTTTTTTGTTTATACCAATTTGTACGGTAGGAATTCCTTTCTTATGCCGTAGCACCATCCACCGCCCACTCCTGAGCTATCAAAACCACAACCACCACCCCACCTCCCCAAGTCAGTTCAGTTCAGTTCAGTGTTTGTTCCCGTAAATGTCCCTTCATCAACACAATGATAGTAGAACACTTTTAAACAAAAAAAGGTAAACCTTCACATGACAGCGATTGGTAGTACAATGCAAAGTCACATCTGATTTGTGCATATTTGGACATAAGTGAAATCTGGGTGTACTACAGTGTGATCTTTACAGATATTTTGGCAACACTTTGATTGCGAATTAATTCCATGGCCTATTCAGCAAACACTTTCCTACCATAATAAGACCGTATTGACATATCAAAGTTATTTATCTCAATTGCTTTCTCCTTCCGATTGAATGCAGAACGAGGGTCACACTGAGCTTCAAACACAGTGACGCATGGAAATGTTTTATCAGCATCGACAACAGTAACACCATCAGAATATTTTGCGTGTTCCAAGCATTCAGCCTTAATTTATACAGAATAAATCTAAAAGGTGCCTTGGCCATAATGGTAAAGTAGCCATGGTTTGACCAAAATTCTGACTTATGTATAATACTTTCCATAATTTGGATTATTCACAGAGAGAAAATTCTAAGCGTTTTTTTTTTAAAATAAATTTTCAGCGTTTTCTGTTTGTTCTTCTTGTGCAAGACTGTCTGCTATTTTACTTCACTTTTATACCACAATGAGATGGGACCCAACACAAATTCAATTCTTATGCCTAGAGTTATGAAACATTACAGTAAATGTTTTGTTTCAAAAAAAGCAAATCTTTTCTAGCTTTGCAGTCCCAGCATTCCAGTGATTGTAAAACAGATTTGGAACCAACACACATTAAGAATTTAATCTCCCTTGCTTTGCCCCTTTTCCACTCCTTGATGATACAAACCACCATATTGTTTATCGTTGCATCTTTGAGAACCTCACTAAAACTGTTCTCAGTGTTGGATTCCTTTGAGTGTGCACGCCAATCTGGTCCTTTAATCTGAAATTCTAAAAGCATGGCATGTACATTCCACTACAGTGATGAACCTCCTCCCCCCACCAACTCACACACTCACACACACACACCCGACACACCACACACACACACACCACAACACGCGCGCGCGCGCGCGCGCACGAAGTAAAAAAAAAAAAAGGATAGAAAGAAACGAGAATAACAACAAAAACCGTAAAAGTCAGGCTCTAACATTTACTGGTGGCACGAAAAGTTTGTTAAAGAAGACAGTCAAGCAACCATTTGATGCTTAGCGCAATAGTTTATGCCGAATTTTACAGTGATGATGGGACTCCCTCCACCTCTCTCTCTCCTCTCTCCTCTTCTCTCTCTCTCCTCTCCTCTCTCTCTCTCTCTCCTCGATCATATCTCTCCTCCCCACCCTCTATCTCTGTTTCTCGCTCCTCTTTTTAATCTCTCTGTGTCTCTGTGAAAGCTCGTTGTTAAGGTGAGGTGTGTTTTAAGTAGACTGGCATATGAGAAACCAGACGGAAACGGGGCCAAAAGCCAAAAAGCGTCCAGTTTGAAAAACCATGACAAAAAAAAAGGATGGCTGATGCCATAAGCTGTCTACCAAAAGATTTATCAAGTTCTGTAGCACGCAACATCAAGATGCATCAAGCTCGTCTTTCGAGGTCCTGAGGGTGGTGAGAATGAGAAAAACAATATAAAAAAAGAATCTCATCTCAGTGTGTATCAAATCCAAAGTTAACAAAAACAAATAAATTCGTAACATTTCGTTATGTCCTCACCTCACGCACAGGAGTAATGCAGTAAAGTTAAAAACACACACACACACAACACACACACACACACACACACACACACACACACACACACACACACACACCTTAAGACTGACTCGACCATCCACTCAATCAAATGATGACATTGTATTTTACCGATCTCTTCAACTTGGGGGGAAAAAAAAAAAAAGACTGACTGACTCGACCATCCACTCAAATGAATGATGTCATTGTATTTTACTGATCTCTTCCACATGCGATGAATGATATGATATTCATCATCAGATATCTCTATAATGTATTATCTTAAACTTCACTATCCTTCATCTGCCTAATTTTCAAATGCTTCCGCGATGAATTTCGCAAATGATTTAATTACAAGTTCATCATCTGATGATAACACGCCAGCGACATTTTGTCTTTTCGCTATATCTAGCTGGAAAAAATGAACAATTTGTCCGCACTTCATTATAAGCTGTACAGTGGAACAGAAAGTGTTCTTCGTCATCAATAATATGTCTACATGCAGGACAAGGAGATTCTGTGGATGTTTCACATTCAAAACCATCTTTTGTTCGCATTAAAACCTAAAAGTCTCAACCTAAATCTTGCGTAATTTATTCTGTGCCATCTATCTGTTATGACACTGAGAAACTTTTCAGGATGGAACACATTCTTAAATGAGAAAAACCAGCGATATTTCTTTACTTTCCATATCTGAGTGCCAATTCTGTTTAAAAGAACAAATAAGCCTGTCTTTAAATTCCGCAATGAACTGTTGCTCATTTCCTACTTCCTGGGTCATCCACACTATTCCAAAAACCTGTTCTGAAAGGACTTTCTTTACTTTATAAGCCCAGTTTTCTTTACCTTTTTCCATTTCTAAAAGCATCATATATCATAGGCTTGCTGCTGAAACGGGACTGGGGTAGCTTCAAGATCTTCAACCACCAGTACTTAATACATTTCACAAATGTACTTATATACAACGGGTATCTGCCCATTTCTCCATATAAAACGGTGTTGGATGAATGAATAGGTACTTGAAGGAAAACGCTTCATAGCATACGTATGTACTTTTTCCATCTGCAAATTTTCATGTAAGCCCCCAAATTTCAGCTGCATAAGTAAGAAGAGGTTTTATCTGTGTATCAAAACATTTTCCAAAATATACCACAGTCTGTACAATTCAGTTTTTCTCAGGGATTTCAGAATTTCAATAGTACCTTTTTTCCCTTTCATCAGAGATTCTCTTCCCATGCGTAACGGAAAGTTAATTTTGTTGAAAATATCATTCCAAGATATTTATATGAATTAACTACTTGAACATCTGCATTTCCATAAGACCATTTTTCATACACTGATAGGTGACCACCCATTCTAAAGACCACTATATTCGTCTTATCCAAGTTAACTGATAAACCTAAGCGGTCTGCTTCTTCTTTCAATACATTTAGTTGGTTTTGCAAACCTACAACTGTTCCGGACAGGAGAACCACATCATCAGCATACAGTAGTAAAACTAATTCAACTGCTTCAGGTATCATCCGGATACCATGTCTTCCTTTGCGGGACAATTCCACCGCCAGTTCGTTTATGAAAAAAGAAAACAACTGTGGACTTAACAAGCATCCTTGTTTTACTCCATTTGGACAATCAAAATACTCGAATACTCACTCTTCACACGCACACATGCAAGCACTGAGTTGTAGACCCTCTAATAGCCATGTATAATTTACTATTAACACCATTTTTTTACGGAGAGTACATTCCACAGAGCATTCCGATTTACCGAGTCAAAGGCTTTCTTGAAATCTACAAATGCAATGTACAGCTTCGATTTGCAGAGAAGATGTTTCTGAATCAAAGAATATAGTGTAAAATATATGGTCTATGGTGCTGTAACTGGTTCTAAAAACCTGCTTGTTCTTCCACTATTTTTTCTTCAGTTTCAGCCCATTCAGTTAATCTTGCATTTAGTATGTAAGTGTAGATTTTACTTAAAACGCTGGTAAGTGATACTCCACGATAGTTGTCGGGATTGTTCACGTCTCCTTTTTTGTTTTTGTAAATTGGTACAATTATAGATTTAGCCCATTCTGATGGAAAGATACCATTATCAAAAAACGTTGAGTGAATAAATGAACAAGAAAATTGATTACAGTTGTGTTTGCATTCTTCAACATTCTGCTATGATTCTATCGGTCCTGCACTCTTCCCTAATTTTAAATGTTTAATACCGGCAACGACTTCTTCACTGGAAATAGGTTGATTAAATAATGGCTCAGTTTCATTTTCATCTATCATACTAGTCTCTTCTTCTTTACTTTTATCATCAAAACTATGAAAAACGCCCCAAAAATGGTCATGCCACTGTTGAACTGAGATTTCGTTATACACAAAACTCTTTTTGTTTATAGATCTTAGATTCACTGCTTTTTTTAAAGCAGCCTACAAAAAACATGATTCAGAAAAAAGTGGATACAATTGTCTTTCTCGACTCTTACACCCATGACAAAGAATAAAGAAAACAAACGTTCTGCTCTGTAGAAACGCCCGCCCCCCCCAGAAAGTTTGCCGGTTCCGCATTCAATCATCAGCATGAAAACGGAGCCGAAGAACTGCACACTACTCCCAACACAAGCCTCCTCTACAGTCGTCCATTTACCACCTGCGGGCACATCTTTTGAATGAGGCGGTTTCAGGGTCTTTGATGTCTGTGTAATGGTTGGCTGTCCCTTGTGGATGACGTCATTAGACGATGTCCACGACACAGGGGGCACGATCGTTCGATATATACTGTTTTTCTACTGAACTTGGCGACAAGGGTCTATCTCTCTTCTCTTGCCTATGTCCTCTCTGTAACTGTCTGATTGTGTCTGTCTCTCTGTCTCTGTCTCGCTATCCTGCATCGGATACTGCAACGTCATTTGAACCCCTTCTCTCAAAACACATTATTGCTCTCTATTCTTCTCCAACTCCATTGACGAGAAGTTCAGTTCGGACTTGTCGTCACGTCTCTAAGGGAGAACATGTGGGTTGAAGGCAACAGGTAGTCCATGTGTGAGATGCTTGAGCACTAACTGGTACCTGAATTTGACCGCCAGAACAATGCTTCACAATGTAAGAGGACTAAGTGAACTACATGAGGAGGGAAAGAAAACACACACAGCCGCAGAGCAACGAAGCTTCAAGATTATTCAGATTGCCCTGCTGGAGAATGATGAAAGGGATCAGTCAGGAGGCCAAAGGAGCGCTGGGTGGTGTGCGATCTTTTCTCAAAGAATGATCTCTTCACAAGATTGGACCCGGAGGCTGATGGTGGTATTCTTGGTGAACTATGTAGAGGGAGTCTTATTTATATTCTGTTTTCAACACACAGAGAAACGATTTGTCTTGAAGCTCAAGGACTATGGCTCCAGTTTTACGGACAGGTGTGTGCAAAAGTTCTTATGTAATCTTATTTAGGTATTGGGTATCCCACAAGTGCACTTTTTTTGGTTGTTGGTGGAAGATTTGTGAAATCATTCGTGACATCCTCTTGTGGTTAATGTTTGTCTGTCTGACTGGGCTGTAGTATGTTTGTATTCATTCATGGAGGATAAATGGATACATGATGTATGTGTGTTGTATGTTATGTATGTATGTATGTATGTATGTATGCAGGCATGTATGTATGTATGTATGTATGTATGTTGTATGTATGTATGTGTGCATCTATGTATAGCAGTAATAGTAGTAGTAGCAGCGAGCAGTAGTAGCAGCGGCAGTAGTAGTAGTAGTAGTAGTTAGTAGTGTGTTAAGTAGTAGCAGCAGCAGCAGCAGTAGTAGCCAGCAGCAGCAGCAGCAGTAGTAGTAATAGTAGTAGTGGTAGTAGTAGCAGCAGTAGCAGCAGTAGTAGCAGCAGTGTAGACTAACAGCCATACTATTTGTGGCAATATAGGTCTGTTGTTCGTGGTGTATGCACATTAAGAAATTGTACGCCTGGTACTCAGTTATTGATTGCACAAGACGTCTAACTTATCATATCTTTAAACTACTTTTTTTAAATTAGCATTCAGCACAAGGCATGGCGTCTGAAAATGTCAGATGATATTGATGTGTTACCTTGAGTAATTCACTCGAGACAGAGCCAGAAACAATATAACACCAAATTCTACGTGACAAATAAGGAACATGGCAAGACATTACACTACACAGTAACAGTCTACGCCAATACAATACGTAACAGTTCTACGTCAGGTCAGTCCGATCAGTCGCTCAGACTGCATACGATAATGGCTTTGATCAACACAAAAAAAACAAACCTGACACAGATGAATTGTCAGTAACCAGACCTCACATACAACACTGATGAAAAAAAAATCCCAAATATCTCTGCCAGTCTGCTAACAACCATACAGTTTAAAAGACACCAGAGGGGATGGCGAGAGAGAGAATTGGAAGTTATAGAATGAGACTGAAGTTTATTAGCAAAAATAAGAGACGCACTGGTCACATATATAGACAGTTCTGTGTCCAAAAAAACAAATTAGGATGACAGTACACAAATAAACAATATACCACAAACCATATACTGTAATGAGTGCTGTTTGCACCTACCAAGCTTCTAATAAGTTATAGCAAAACATAAACATTAACTTCAGAAGCCATGTGAAGAATACAAGATTGTACAACCGAATGGTCGCCTGCAATACTCACCCACCCAAAACGACATGTAGAAAAGAGAGCACCAGAGAACAAATTACAAAAAAAAAGAAAATGAACAATTAATTAGCACTTTAATATAACTAAGTCCACCAACTGATAACTAAATGCATCATGGGTCAATAAGGTAAGAAATGTACAGACAGAATCATGTCAATCAAAGACTGATTATAGCTATTTTATAATCGATAAAAATTCAACGAGGGTTGGCAAGCCAGAACCCAGTATCTTCTTATATATATTAAAATATATAATATATATCTATATATATTATAATATATCATATATATATATATATATAGATTATATATAGAAATACCACTAAAAGAAACAAAATTCTTAAAGTGCTCAACCTTTATTGGGAGCAGCAACATTCTATAAAAAAATATAAGATGATATGATGATAAATTTCCTTTTATCATTATCTATTATATATTAATATATATATATATATATATATATATATATATATATATAGTATATATATATATAATATATATATATATATATAAAAAAGAGAGACTGGGTTCTCGGCAGTCAACCCTAGAAAATACAGATGACCTGAATATAGTGAAAAATGAAACGATGTTCCAAATAAGGCAACCAGAGATGAAAGGGGGCTAATGGTGTTAAAAAGCCTTCTTGGGCACTGAATTATAGAAAACATAGACCCCTGTCTCCATCTTGTTGCTGGGGTAACATCCCTGTTAAACTGATTTCAGATACCTGCTTACTACTGGGGGTAGAGGAAATAGTTGTTTTCAAGCCGTAATAGCCACACCCTTGTACAAGTGCACACTGTCAGCTCCTCAGCAACAAACTCTTTAACACAACTGAATGTGGGGGACCCTGCATAGAAGAAGGGTAAATGGGTTTCGATGCTTTTTGGATTGGATCTATATCGCCATTCCATTTTTCTTCTTACACCCACACACCCCACCATCCTCTAGTGTGGGCAAGGTAGCCTTAGTTGGGAAGGTAGTTCGTCGTATTTCTTTTCGTTCTTCACAAAAACACCGTATTCTTTGCCCTACACACATTACCTTAACCCATGTTACAATCAATCTTCATGTACAGAAGTTGTTTGAGATGACAATTGAATATACCAAATTGGTAAATATGCGGTTACAAACCTCCTCGGACTAATATAAATTTTCAAAAATGTTTAGTAATGTGCCATGCTTGTCACTTAATTCATAGACCATATATAGTATTTTCCATGAGAGGAGAACAGACTTAGAAGCAGCCATAAATCCGTGGTGAGGAATTGCTCTCTTTATCTCCATCACTCCAGTGGGATATGTTCACTTTTCCCATGACTTACAATCCTGTCTCACTGATTCTTTCTGGAATCAAATAACCTGATGCTAGGAATGTAAACTGATAAAGTGGTAACTCGCTCCTTGGCTGTCCAGGCTGGCGCAGGCGGGCGGCCAGGTCTTTGAATGAGGCAGTCAAGATCTTTTATATGGTTGTCTCCTGGCTGTCTGTGGTGCTGGGTTGACGCTTCATTGGGACACTGTCGGCCTTTCTGATCGCTTGCTGAATAATCACTCCTCTTTCCATCTAAAGTTGGAAAAAATACTTAGGGGGTTCTCCAAAGTTCTGAGACATTTCTCACTCTATCTTCTCTCTCACTCTCTCTCGTTCTCTCTCTCTCCTCTATCTCTCTCTCTCTCTCTCTCTCTCTCTCTCCTCTCTCTCTCATACATGATCGTCTCTCTCTCTCTCGCTCTCTCTCTCTCTCTCTCTCTCTCTCTCTCTCTCTATCTCTCTCTCGTTATACGATCAAACTATAGCGCTCCAAGATCAAGTAAAGGAAAATGGCTAATACAAAAACAGCAATAAAGCAACCATGATAAATCTAAGAAGCTGGTATGGCAGCACCAGTAACATTAATAAAGCTCATGGCAATAACAACAATCTACACTACCTCAGTGCATGATTTACCACACAACTTATATATCTAAAAGGGACTGAACCAAATGTAAGGAAATTGGGTCAGTGACTTGAAGATGTTGACGTATGACTTGGAGATCTAAACGTTGTCAATTACAGAACATCAGCAAGACAACAACCCTCAAGGAAACACTACAACAACAAATAATGAGGTAGAATCCTTCTTGATACCTTTTTTAAACTACGTCTCTAAAACACTCAAAGACCACGAAAAGGAGATTTTTGTCAGTACCCACACAACCTCACACATAATGCATCAACAGTCAATCAAAACACAGATGGACAGACATCCTTTATGATAATAATAGAGATTATTTTCCTGCCATATCATTTATGTAATTCTCAAATCACAAAGAAAAACAGATCAAACAGGTCCTGACCACTTCAGTGTGGTAAAAATGAGAGAAATGTAATTAAACAACACTAATGAATGGAGAATTTCAGGAGAAAAAAAACTTGGAAATTGCCTTAAACAAAAAGATGTAAATAGAAACTGCTTTCATTTCCACTGAAGCTTCGAAAGATATAGAAGAAAAAAAATCTTGAATTTGAAAATGCATTGACACAGAGATGAATTTAAAAGTAGGGGATGGGGTGGGTGGAGTTAGGTGGGGTGGGATGGTGGAAATCAAATCAACTCGAAAATGCAGCGGAAGATTCCTAAGATATGAGGTGGAAAACATTTTGTGTGGTAATTATGACAGTTTCATTATGTTGGAAGAAATGACAAAATTCATAACTGCAAATGCAACCGTTCCCCTTTTTGGTATCCTAAGGTTCTTCTCTATCTATAGTATGTCATTTGTTCCTACACGTTATCACAGAAGCACACCAGAAGCCCAAAATTAAGCAAAATATAAATGAACTGAGAGATCGCACAAGGTCCAGACAAATCACATGATTCAGATCCTTTGAAACTCTTAAAGGGAGACACTAGCAAAAATATTCAGTTTCCATCAAAACATTTTGAATATAAAAACGTGCCCCAGAAGACTGGATACGCAAGTCAACCTAAAACTCTTATGAAAACAAGGAATACGTGTTCAATAACTGAATGGCCACAGTAATATGCTTATCATGGGAAATCGTTCTAGTGAGCCATCGTATTAATCGTAGCAAGAAAAACTTGCAGGGGCCTTGAAAATAGGCTCCCATACCAATTCAAGAAGCTATCATACAGGTAAAGGTACAAGGTGAAATGTGGACCATTTGTGTGTCTGGGTAGTCTATGAAATGATTCGAAAAAAAAGAAAAAAGAAAAACAAAAAAGTTACGGGTGGCCTCAGCGACACAAGTCTAGAAGATGCATTATAATCTAACTTCTAGTTTTCATGGCGTCTGCATGCCACTACAATATGGGCATTGGTTATTTTCTAAATAGATAGATTTATAAACAGTGCATGAGTCCTGCCCATTATTCAGATTGCCGAGTGACACTGATATCGAAGGACTAACTACTGACAACGATGACTACAACTATAGAAACTATATAAAGTATAAATGAGGCTCAGGCTTGCTGTGTAGTGACGCTGCGTTTTGTAATTGTTAGAGGTCTCACCATGAGGACAAATTGGAGCCAGATGTGTACAGGGTGTGTGCTCTAAAGGAATACATAACGCATACATAAGAATTTTGGGTACACTCAAGATATATTCTTCTTGAGTACATTTGGCATAAGCAGAACTCATCACTGTATTTTGGCATAATTTGATATTTGGTGAGTTTTGCCAGATTATTTATATATTGTATCCTTTATTTTGTGTGATGGAAAAATTCTCTTCTGAGTATATCTATTCATATCTTTCTTTCTGTCTTTCTTTCATTCCTTTTCCTTGCTTTGATTATGTATTGTCACTGTGTCATGTTTAAATGAACTCTTTACAGCATTACTCTCACAAGCTTATTCCAGCCAGCTCATACACATCCAAACCCTGATCAAACCCTGTGGCAGTCCCAGTGCCGACACTCCATAGGGTGTAATCAAGGTCCGGTCGTCATGAGGCAACCCACCAGAGGAGACAGTGTACCGCCGCTTACTTGCTTTGGTCGTGTTAAGTGGTGCTCCTTCGTGGGTTCGATCCCATCAAAGTCATGTGGGTTTTTCTGCCCCGACCGGCTCCTACCCAGAGTTTAGTTTGCTGCGGATTCAGTTGGGAAGAACTGGGACCACACAGTCGAGTTTCATCAACTTAATGGATGCGTTTCTGAGAGTGTTGCTCAAATTTCCTGACCAACACTGCAGGTGCCTGTATCTCTCGGGCCTGGTTGACGCCGGGGATATATTATGAAAGGAAGCGTAGAGTACAGCCCTGTCATGTAGTTCAGACCGAAATGGAAATCCGTAGCATCATCTTAATCATCCTCATTCTCATCGATCAGCATGAAAAAAAATGTCTCAAATTCTGTGGCCTTCATGCCCTGCTCTCATGGTGACCTCAGTTTCGATGTCCTCTCCACGTCTGTGGCCTTGGTTTGGTTCCGTCGGGGTCACCGGTATCGGCGAGTCCATGGGGGCTGTCGTTGGACGGACGTGGTGGACGCCTCCGGAGGGAGAGCTCACTCACGCCGGCTCCGCGACTAAGCAATTATTGTGTCAGTAGGGGGCTTAGTAGGTGGTGTCCTGCGTATGTTAGATCAGAACAGGCGCCACTGAACACCACCGAAGTGACTTGGCAGCAGTGCAGTGTCTCCTCCGGTGGGTTGTCTCTTGACGACTTGACATTGACGGTGGAGCAGAGGTTGGATAGCAAAAAAAAAAAAAAAAAAAAAAAAAAACTGTTAAAAAAAATAAAAAAAAAAAAAAACAAAAAACTGTTAAAAAAATCAACAAAACTGTTGTCACAATGGTAGCAGAGACAGAGAGCAAACTGAGAATCTGACTGACGATCAATAGCAATGAGTATGGTGAAACTGTGTATAGAGTTTCATTCATGTCACAAATCCATTGTGTTACCACATCAGCATCCTGTTCCCCTGTGGTTTGATAGATGAACACCACGCTAACCTTTCTGATATCACCAGGAAAAATCCATCGGCACTGCTAATTGGCGTCTCTAATTTCACTGAAAAAACGTTCTGATGGTGTGATGGATGGCAAAATCATGTTGCGAAAGGTCACCTCCAGGCACGAATCTATACAAATCTCTCTTTTCTGTCTGTCTGTCTGTCTGTCTGTCTGTCTGTCTCTCGTCTGTCTGTCTCTTCTCTCTCTCTCTCTCTCTCTCTCTCTCTCTCTCCATTAAGATAATATTGTCATTAAATATTCGTCATGATGTTTCACAATCTTGTATTCTTTGTGTATGGCATGTTATACGACAATCTTAATCTGAGAATCTTTCTCTTCCCTCTGTCTGTCTCACGGGCTTTCTGTCTCCTGTCTGTCTTTCCTTCTCTCTGTCTCTGTCGCTCTCTCTCCCTCTCTCTTTCTCTCTCTCTCTCTCTCTCTCTCTCTCTCTCTCTCTCTCTCTCCTCTCTCTCTCACTCCCTCCTTCCTCCTCCTCTACCTCTCTCATGATGAAAAAATCAAATCTGTGGGCAATAATTCAAAAGATAGTTATATGAAATATTACTGTTTATTTAAGTAGCGTCTTTAAACGCAATCTAGGAATCCATCATTTGTGAGAAAAAAAATCAATGAGGTATTTTACAAAAGGCAAGCTGCCATCACATTGCTCTCAAGGTTAGAAACCAATTGTACAGATAGTTTCATATCTTCATTTGAATGATGTGGGAAGGCATTCCATCACATGTTCTGTTTCTAATTGCGGCGTTACCAGAGCAAATCAGACAGCAAAACAGTTTTGAGGTTTTAATCCCTACCATCCATCTTCCTAACATATCAAAATCCGTTCGAGAGTAACGTGTGTCTACTTGTTTCTGCTAAAAGGCATACGTTATAATATATATGTGTACATACACACACACACCACACACACCACACACACACACACACACACACACCCACACAGCACGCACATACATACACTACATATATATATATATATAATATATATATAATAGTATATATAATTATATATATTATATATTGTCGAAAGGGATGTATTCCATATCGATAGTATTATCTGGTGCTTTCACAAACATAGAGTGCACAACCAGCATCGTAGTGTGGTGGATGCAGACGGGGGACCTGTGTATTCAAGTCCCACTAGAAGTATTTGTTTGTGGGATTTTCAGTCGGGCCGGGCACCTAACCCAAAGTTGCTCTTGACTCAAATGCTAGGACTATAACATCGTGATCGAGTTTTATCCCCTTTTTAGATGCAACCCCAAGGTTTCCTCTCAAATGTGTAGCCATCTCTGCAAATGTCTGAATATGTCGGAACTGGTTTTGGGACATGGAATGAAAGGATAAGCATTCTGTTGTACAGTCGTTACTAATAAACGTACAGCTCCATAAGTTCATCGTCAAAACAAGTCTAATGCTGGGACTATCCACGCCCTACTGTCGTGATAAACCAATTCTCTTTTTTTTTTCTCTGCGTTCATGCCCGATGTCAGTTTATCGTCGATATTGGCAAACTAATGGAGATGATCGATGAATTTGTCCGTGGTGGTATCTTGCAGAAGGGGGTCACTCAGTGTCGCTGTTTCTGCGATACAATCATCAGCAGAAGCCGTATTAACCAATGTTCTGCAATGGTGGATTAGAACGGGCATCAGTGTATAAAACAATGCAGCTTATCTTCTGGTGAGTATCCTGATAATGACCTGATTATGATTGCTCATTGTAGATAGCAGATGTGGGGTGAAACAGGATAAATCCTGGGTGTGGCTGTAAACAAAATACCTGAAATGTGCGCCATGGAGCTGAGAGACCCCGGAACACTAGAGAGTATTGAAAAAAAAAAAAACCCTTATCTCCTTATCAATCTTTTCTATTTGTTTGTTTTAGAAAACACAATACTCTACACTTTTTCTTTTTGGCACAAAAAAAGCATAAACTGAATAAACATGTGCTCTGTTGCTATTTCTATATATAGTTATTTTGTATTGTTCAGGACAAGAATATGCTTTTTTTTCACCAGAAAGTAAGGAAGGCGCATATTGAAACACAGAACTTACTTTTTGATTCCGATGTAGAAACACAAAGATTACGCGAAAAACTATAGCGCTAGCATCCAACTGAATGAAGAACCACATTGGTATTCGCACGCCAAAGGCAATGGACTGACAATAAATTGAGAAAAAAAATAATATATGTTTAAAATTATATATATGTTTCAAAGATGGTATATAAGTCCAGTCATTAATATAAGTCCAGTCATGTTACTTATAGCCAACATGGGAGACCAAGGCAGCTGTAAGACTGCGTGTTAAAGTGAATGCCCAGGTGATCTGTCACTATGAATCCCCGAGTTTCATGGGTATGCCATCAAAGTGGAAGTAACTGCCAAAACTTCCAGGGAAAAGGCTTCTTTTACCTCACAAGAAGTAAACAAACGTAAACATAAGATGGCCCTTATAGTTGCAAACAATATACAGATGGCAAGGGGTACATTTCTTTTCTTGAAACTGTAGAACTGTGCGTGATTTGTGATGCGTAACGTTGCGAGGCACAACAATCGGACAGGGTTTGCCCATCATTTTGGAAAAAAAAAAAAAAAATACGCGATCTAAACGTTTCTGGAGATCTTGTGATGAAGGCTTGTCGTGGTGAGAAATGTTCGAATGCTTTAAATTTGTGATAACGAGAAAAACATGGACCAGCTGGGATGTGTTCTTGGACATACAATACGACACAAACTTTCTCTTTGTTTGTTATTATCACCAAACTACAGTATATGCATTGATTAAAAAAAATGACGAGGTCAATAAGCTTGTAAGAGATGTTCTGCATGTGCACTGTTATTAATAAATTCCTCGCTACATTTAAAGTATGCAATGGGGAAACTGAATGTTGCTCAATTTTGACGTATGTCTCCAACTAAACCTCAACCCAGTGTCTTAGATCAGTCTGTAATTTACAAGTATTTACGTTAAGAACCAGTATGAATTCTTAAAACAATGTTATTATCACAAAATGTGGTTGTGTCGTGACACCCCCACTCTCTATGCATTGGAGATATTAAATCTCATACAACTTTCTGTCTGTCTGTTCGGTTTTGTCTGTCTTGCTTGGCCTGTATGTCGTTGCTGTCTCCCTCTGTCGTCTCAAAATACATTAACATTTTTTGATAAACTTTGATTTTCACGTTTGCATGTTTGTAGACTTATTTCTTGGTCTTCTTTTAAAGAGCTGTGACTTAATATCATACAACATATATAACATCATGTATGCGTTCATTTGTTTCACATGCCTTCTGTTTTATTAGATGTGCAAATTGACCCTTATTTGTTGTTTGCTTTTGGTTTTCGTTTTTATAAATTAACGTAATTGGACATTCACTCGACATCAACACACAATAACCAGCTGAAAATAGTTCATGGAATAATGCAAGTGTGGAGAGAGAGAGAGAGAGAGGGGGAGAGCAGAGGAGGAGAGAGAGAGATCGGAGTGTAGAGAGGAGAGATGCGAGAGGAGAGAGACGAGAGAGGAGAGGGGGAAGAGGAGAGAGAGAGAGAGGAGAGAGAGATATCTAAAGTTTTACCATGGTTCTCCTCAAACACCTAACGCAAAATATTTGACTTGTGCAGACGCTTATAGCAAAATATAATATAAAGGCACGTAGAGAGAGAAGAGAGAGAGAGAGAGGAGAGAGAGAGAGAGAGAGGGAGAGAGAGAGAGAGGTGAGGGAGAGAGAGAGAGAGAGAGAGAGAGCGTTTTGTGCCGGACAGTTAAGGAGGGCGTGCACTTTGAGTGGACGTGGTCTGCCACAGACATCAAGATCCTACAGAGGCAGAACTGCGGTTCATGTAATCAGCCCGATACCCTCGTTTGTGTTGCTCTAAGCCAGACGATCCTGTTTTTTTCCCCCTTCAATTGGTTCTCGTATGGCGTTCTAAACAACACCTAATTATCCAAACAAATAGGTTTCAACGCAGAGAGGACTAGTTACAATTCTCCTCCTCCCCTTGGTCACCCTTCATACTCTGTCTTTGTCTCTGTCTTGTTCTCTCTGTTCCTAAGAGAGAGAGAGGGAGAGACTGAGAGAGAGAGAGAGTGAGAGATGAGAGGAGAGATGAGAGCGAGAGAGAAGAGAGAGGATACCGCACGCATCATCGATTGCCTAATAATGGAAGGTTGCTTTAACCTGGTTTCCCTGTGGGACCTTTTATGCGTCAATCAATGGGCAGAGGCTTGATTTCGTGTAGCTGTTTAGTTTTCTTTTAGGTACTTTTCGTGGAGCGTGTTTGCGAAAGCCGCCAAGCTGAAAAAAACAACATCAATGTTTCTAGAATTTTATGACAGGATAATCAGATTTTTGGTTACACTAACCAAATGAAACATTAC
>JADBJO010023912.1:20000-25858 GCA_016801955.1 Conus betulinus | reverse complement strand
GACAGCAGCTTCGGGGCGTGGCAGGGGGACAGGCGATGGAAACTGAATGACAGGAGCACTACGCTTTTGTTACCTTTACCGAAACTTTTTCTTGATTCATCATTTGATTATAGTAATGTTTTTTCTGATTACTTGAAGTTTCATGTGCCAGCGAGAAAATTGTCTCACCATGGGAGGAATTCAGGAGGTGTGTTGCTATTGATAAGAAAGACTTTACAGAAAAAATGTGTGAAAGAAATAAAGCTTGACTGCGACAACGTTATTGCTTTAAAAGTAGATAAACATGTGTTTGGCATTGACAAAGATGTCATATTAGTCGCTTGCTATATTGTCCTGGAAGGAGCCCCCTCATACAATGACCAATTGATTAAGGATGGTGTTCTGTTAATGGAAGAAACCCTATTGCAGCATTTGAGAGAAAGAAATCGATGAACTCTATTTTGTGGTAACAGGTGATTTAAATGCCAGAACAGGAAACAGACAAGTTGAAAATGAAATAATGGCAAACTATGTTAGCAGTGTATAGGATGTTGACATAGATGACATGACAACAGTTGTACACGTCGTTCTAAAGATTCAACCGTTAATAATTTTGGTAAAACATTGTTGAACTTTTGTTTCATGTTCGATTTGAGTATCTTAAATGGTTTTTTGTAATGGTGATAGTGAGGGTGAATATACTTTTGTATCTTCCAATGGTTGCAGTGTAATTGATTATTTTCTGATTCACACTGATTTGTTATCAAATTTTGATTTACGAGTTGGTGACTCTATCTACTCATGGCACCTACCAGTTGAGGTAAAATGGAGAGGTGACTGTTATCGTTCGAAGGATAAGCATTTACGACAGCAAGGTGAAGAAAAAATCATATGGTCGGATGAAAAAATGCAAATATGTACAAAAATGAACTCGAATGTGATGAATTTCAAGAGACTTTGCAGAAAGCCTGTCAACTATTAGACATTGATGTGAATGAGAGTCTTGATAAGTTTGTCAGTGCTTTGTGTGGGGCTGCTGCTTGTATGGTTAGAGTTATTGGTAGAGGTGACAGAAAATGTAACGATGGTTTGATGATGACTGCAAACGAAAGAAACAGGAAGTTAAAAGGTTACTGAAAAGATTTCAGAGATGCAAAATAATTAAGGAAAAAAATAAGAAAAGAGAAGAATACGCTTTAACTCGAAAAGATTACATTACATTAAGGAAAATAAAGGAACATGAGTTTGAAGAAAATAGATTAAAGAAACTAAGAGATTCTGTTGATGATTCGAAGACATTTTGGGCATTATAAGATCTGTTAATAAGAAAAACGCTTTGTTTATAACGAGATCTCAGTACAAAATTGGTATGATCATTTCTGGGGCGTTTTTTCCATAATTTTGATAGCAGTGTTACAGAAGAAGATGTAAATCTGGTGGAAGAAGATGATGAAATTGAGCCATTATTTAACAATCTAATATCCAGAGAGGAAGTTGTTGCTGCTATTAATCATTTAAAAGTAGGAAAGAGCGCAGGACCAGACAAAATTATAGCAGAAATGCTAAAGCATGCAAACTCAGCTGTAATCGATTTCCTTGTCCATTTATTCACCCAACTTTTTGAAAATGGCACTTTTCCTCTAGAATGGGCTAAATCGATTATCATACCAATACATAAGAAAGGAGATGCTAACAATCCGGATAACTATCGTGGGGTAGCACTTACCAGCATTTTAAGTAAAGTCTACACTCACATACTAAATAAAAGATTAACAAAATGGGCTGAAAACGAAGGAAAGATAGTTGAAGAACAAGCAGGTTTTAGAACCAATTACAGTACCATAGACCATATATTTACACTTTACTCACTGGTACAGAAACACTTACTCTGTAATACGAAGCTTTATGTTGCATTTGTAGATTTTAAGAAAGCATTTGATTCTATAAATCACAATGTTTTGTGGAATGTACTTCGTAAAAGTGGTGTGAATGGTAAATTGTATAAAGCCATTAGGAGTATTTACAGCTCGGTACTTGCGTGTGTACGTGTCAAGAGTGAGTATTCAGAATATTTCGATTGCCCAAATGGAGTTAAACAAGGGTGTCTGTTGAGTCCGCTGCTGTTTTCTTTTTTCATAAATGAACTAGCAGTGGAGTTATCTAGTAAAGGTAGACATGGTATTCAAATAATACCTGGGGCAGTAGAGATATTTTGCTACTGTTTGCTGACGATGTTATTCTTTTATCTGGCACAGTTGTAGGTTTACAAAACCAGTTAAATATCTGAAAGAGGAAGCAGATCGTTTGTGTTTAACAGTTAACTTGGATAAGACAAACATTGTGGTCTTCAGAAATGGTGGACATCTTTCTTTACACGAAAGATGGTTTTATGGAAATACAAAAGTTCAAGTAGCCAATGCATACAAAATACTTAGGAATGATATTTTCAACAAAATTGACGTTAAGTTATGCGTGGGAAGAATCTTCAAGGAAGGGTAAAAAAGGTGTCATTGAAATTATGAGATCTTAAGGAAGCTGAAATGTATTGATTGTAGTATATTTTGGAGAATGTTCGATTCACAGATAGAACCTTTACTTACTTATGGAGCTGAAAAATTGGGGGTTGCAAAAAAAAATTCACAGATAGAAAAAGTACACACGTACGCTATGAAGCGTTTTCTTCAGGTACCAATTCATGCATCTAACACTCTTTTATACGGAGAGATGGGCAGATACCCTCTTTATATAAGATACTTATGTGAAATGTGTTAGGTACTGGTTGAAAATGTTGAAGCTTCCACAGTCACGTCTGTGCAGACAAGCTTATGATATGATGCTGGTACAAATGGAACGAGGTAAAGAAAATTTGGCTTATAATGTAAAGAAAGTGCTATCAGAACAGGGCTTTGGAGTAGTGTGGATGTCTCAAGGAGTAGGAAACGAACAGCAGTTTATTGCAGAATTTAAGGACAGACTCATTTGTTCTTTTAACAGAACTGGCATTCGGATATGGATGGAAACCAAAGAAAAGTATCGTTGGTTCTTCTCCTTTAAGAACATATTCCATTCGGAAAAGTTCTTAATGTCATTAAAGATAAATGGCAAAGAAATGTTACGCAAGATTCAGGTTACGAACGGTAGGTTTCAATGCAAACAAAAGATGGTTTGAGTGTGGAACATCCACAGAATCACCATGCCCTTCATGTGGATATACTATTGATAATGAAAAGCACTTCTTATTTCAATGTACTGCATACAGTGATGTGCGTGCAAAATGTTCCTTTCTTACTTTGGATGTTTGTGCAAAGCAAAAATGTTGCTTCTCTGTTATCGTCTGATGACGACTGTATGATCAGGTCAGTCGCTAAATTCATTACAGAAGCAATGAAAATAAGACAAAAGCATTTATAATATTGTATTAAAAAAAAAGGACTTGAATTCAAAACATGACTAAAAGCATGTGGAATAGTTCAGTATTATAGTCATCGTCTAAAAGAGTGGATGGTCGGATCAGTCTGTAATATCCATTTTCCTCGTGTGTGTGTGTGTGTGTGTGTGTGTGTGTGTGTGTGTGTGTGTGTGTGTGTGTGTGCGCGCGCGCCTGTGTGTGTGTGTGTGTGTGTGTGTGTGTGTGTGTGTGTGTGTGTGTGTGTGTGTGTGTGTGTGTGTGTGTTGTTGTTGTTCTTGTTGTTGTCGTCGTCGTCATTTTTGTTGTTTTTTGTGGTTGTGGTTGTCATTGTTGTTGCTATCGTAATGTTAAAAGGGTACCCGTGTCTGAGAGGATATTCGAAGAATCGTGTTTACTTTTTTTTTCCTTTATGCTTTGCTTCTTTTGATTTGATTGATTATTGGAATAACTGTGTAATATTGCTTGTAGTGTGAGGAAGAGGAATGCGTTATTATCCTGTTACCCCCCCCCCCCCCCTTGTCATCGGACCTTTTGGTAATGACAATAAAATATCAAAGTGTCAAAGTGTCTCTGTGTGTGTGTGTGTGTGTGTGTCTCTCTCTCTCTCTCTCTCTCTCTCTCTCTCTCTCTCTCTCTCTCTCTCTCTCTCTCTCTCTCGCTCTCTCTCTCTCTCTCTCTCACACTAAATGCACTGAACCAAGATTTTCAGATATAGGCCCTGATACTGCTGTCATAATCTCTGGCTATACATTTGTATGCAGAGATTCCACCGAATCCAAATCTACTGGCGTATTAATTTACATTTACAAAACATTAAATGTTCGACGTTTACACGAACTTGAAAGTTTGGAAAATGAAGCAGTTTGATTAGTAACCAAGTTGAAGAGAACAAAATCCATCAACATTGGTTTTGTGTACCGAAACCAGCAGCAAAATGCTGATTGGATGGACACGTTTACGGCCTTGATGGATGCAACATCGCTTGATGCTATAGAACTAACACTTTTAGGTCATTTCAGTGCCAACATCATGGTGAAATAGGTCTTCATCGTACAATGTATGCCAAATTATAGACATGCCCAACGAGTAACGCCCACGAGCAAAACAGTAATCGACCACATCTATCTGTCGGAACCACATAGCGTCATTGAGAAATGTGTGCCTTTGAATAGATGCAGGGACTACCTTCCAGTATGCATTACATGGCAAAAAATGGAATCAAAATTTGTAAAACCGACCACAAACATACAACTTATAGATCTTTGAAACAATTCCGCGAAGATACTTTCTTACTCTCAGATTTATTTATGATTTCACTGATCTAGAGAAGGTCTAGAATTCTGGCTACGCACATTCAATTCTGTTTATGACAAGTACGCGCCATTCAAGACGCCTACAGTAAGGCATAGTACTCAACTACAGTGGATGACTGATGCAACACTATCTGCTTGTTTCTCACATGACGATCAGCTTCAAACAGAAGTGAAGTCGGATGAATTTAAAAGGCAACGAAATAAAGTCAGTTCAATCAAACGTGCAGCAAAAAAGAAATTTGCCATGAACTTGTATCCAACAAATTTCAAAATCCATATGGAAAGCAATAAATGAACTTATGAATAAAAACTTCTCAAAGATAGGTCCATAACCAGCATAACACCAAATGAACTCAGCAAACTCTTTACAACAACTGCAGAACACATTATCAAAGAAAAAAATACTGAATCAAATGACTTCAAAACTAAAACAAAAATGCAATGCTAAGAATATTTGCTTAGCTCCACCAGTTCCCCCATGACAGTTAGTGATGTTTACCAAGCTTTACGTCATTAAAAGCAGACAGGAAGTCACAGACTTCACGGGACTGATGTAAGAATTCTGAAACTATCAGCATCTGTTACATGTGAAACTCTTACCTATATTTATAGTTAATGCATTGATAAATGTCACTTCCCTACTCAGTACAAAGTTGCAAAAGTGATGCCAATTTTCAAATCTACTGACAATTCTGAGCCATCGAAGTACAGTCCCTATATCCATTTTGCCAGTTCTGTCTACGCCCTTGGAAAAACACATAAATAAACATCTTTGCCACCATCTGGACTGCAGTCTACTAAATGAAAATCAATCAGAATTCAAGAAAAATCTTTCTTGTCATACAACACTTACAAATTTAGTAGATTCAATTGCTAAACATTAGTAATGGTAATAGATATTGTGGAAAAACTGTTTGTTGAGTTTGCAAAATGCTATTAACGTAATTGATCACAAATTATTATGCACGAAGCTATTATCATATGTTATAACAGGAGACACTCTCCAACTGATCACATCATTCCTAGAAGACCATCAACAGACCGTTTGTTTCAACAGCAACTCATCAGAAAACTTACCCATCCGACATGGGGTACCCTAGGGTTCTATCTTGGGCCTGTAGCTGTTTTCAGTTTACATAAATGATCTCTCTCTTCAT
>JADBJO010023912.1:0-15000 GCA_016801955.1 Conus betulinus | reverse complement strand
TTTTTAAAAAGGGTGATGTTAATAACCCAACAATTACAGAGGGATCTCTATTAGTGATATTAGTAGTAAAATCTTTGGGACAATTATTAATAACCGACTGCAAGAATGGGTAGAGGAAAATAATATCACAGGTGATTATCAAGCAGGCTTCAAGAAGGGTTACTCAACAATTGATCACATGTTTACATTGCTTGCACTTGTGCAGAAGCAGTTTTCTTACAATAGGAAGTTATACGTAGCTTTTATAGATTTCGAAAAAGCGTTTGACTCCATTAATAGAATCTCCTCTGGCCCATTTTGACAAAAAAATGGTATTAAAGGTAAACTCCATAGATGTATTAGAAGTATGTATGATAGAGTAAGAACCAGAGTCCGTTGTGGAGCGAAACTTACTGACTATATTAATTGTTCTAGAGGAGTCAAGCAGGGAGATGCATGCAGCCCTATCTTTTTTTTTTTGTTTATTAATGAGTTAGCTCTTGATGTAATCAACAATGGTAAACATGGTGCTTTATTATCGCTCGATGCTTTTGAATTGTTTATCCTTCTGTTGGCCGACGATGTTGTTTTGATGTCCGAAACTGTTATAGGGTTGCAAACACAATTGAATAGCTTGCAACGTGCCGCTAGATCATTGCAGTTGAAAGTTAACATGGAAAAAGCAATATCATAGTATTTCGTAAAGGTGGTTATTTAAGTGTAAGGGAAAGGTGGGTATACGATGGTACTCCTATGCCAGTGTCCAGAATGCATATAAATATTTAGGAATATTATTCTCAACACGCTTGAGTTTTGTTGGCGCATGCAAAGACCTTTCGAGTAAAGCGAAAAATGTTGTGCTTTGTATCATGAAAAAGTTACATGTTCTTAATAATTCTTCATTCATGTTATTTATAAAGCTATTTGATTCTCAGGTTCAACCGATTGTACAGTACGGCTCTGAGCTATGGGGGCTCGAAAAAGCGGCTATCTATTGTGAATCTGTTCAAATATTTGCTCTGAAAAGGTTTCTTGGTGTAGATAGACGGACTCCAAATGATCTAATTTACGGTGAAACTAATCGATTTCCCATTTACATTACTTCTGCTGTCAGATGTATCCGCTACTGGCTGAAACTGTTAAATGGAAGACTTTAGAATTCCTCGTAAGGCGTACAATATGTTGTATGACTTAGATGCTAAAGGCAAAAGTAACTGGGTGTCCAAAGTGCGCCTTTGTCTATTTGAATACGGATTTGGATTTGTTTGGCTGAATCAAGGGGTTGGTAATACTAAAGAGTTTTTATGTGTTTTTTTCCGTCAACGGTTGGTTGACTGCAGATGGCAAAATGGGACTGATCATATTCATAACAGTGGCAGATTTGATTTCTACAGGAACTTTTGTGATGTTCATGACTTGAAAACGTACTTAACCTTAGATATGGACAGGCACCTAAAACATGTAACAGCAAAATCAGGCTAGGAATATCTGCATTGGCCACTCATTATTTTAGATATCGCATATGCAATGATTATGACATGCTTTGTCCTTTATGTAAAAAAATCAATTGAACAGAAATTACACTTCGTCCTGTCCTGTCCAGCTCTCATAAGCATCAGAGAAAAGTTTATTAAGCCTAAATATTACAGACAGCCATCCTTGTTTAAACTGAGCCTACTTTGTTCATCTACTTCTGCAGCAGTTGTTAAGAATTTTTCTTTGTTTTTGTTTCGTTCCGTAATTTGATTTCATGTAACTATTGTACTTGTGTGTTCCCACACCCCTCATTAGGGGCCTTGGCCTGTTATATTAATAAATCATCTGAATCTGAATCTGAATCTCTCTCTCTCTTGGTCTGTAATTATCATTGTATGTGTGTGTATACATCTGTGCACACGGGTGGGTGTGCTTGGGCCTAAATGTGTGTGTGTGTGTGTGTGCGTGTGTGCGTGAGTGAGTGTGTGTTTGTGTGTCTGTCTGTCTGTCAGTCTGTTGGTGTGTGTGTCTGTGTGTGTGTGTGTCTGTGTGTGTGTCTGTGTGTCTGTGTGTGCACCAGTGTACGCGAAACGTGGGTGTGTGGGGGTGTGGGTACATGTGTATGAGTGTGTGTGTGTGTGTGGGGGGGGGGGGGTGATCTCTGTGGGCTTATGTGAGCCTGTTCCTGAATGTCCAGTATGTGTATGTAGACAGACGTGTAATGTGTTTGTGAGCCCGTGTATACGCGTGTTTAGGCCAGACATTTGTAAAAACGAAACACGCAAAATTCATAGCACACACACACACACACACACACACACACACACACACACACACACACAGCAATTGCAAAGTTGATCTTCTCACTTTAATGTTTAACAGTTGTATCCAAATAAGGGAAGAACCTGCCTTTTGATATGCCCTGAGTTATTAGATTCCATATTGTTGGAGAAAGACTTCACTAATGCTTGTCTTTTTGCACATGACAGGATCTGCTTCAGAGTCTGGCGAAAACGAGACCCCATTTTATAGTAGATGAAGAAACTGAGCGATGAGTTCCCACACAGGAATAAAAGAACGACCCCCCAAAGAGCTATCGTGAGATTGTGATAAAGACCACCAAACTGCAGCTCTGGAACCATGAACATGGTCACCTGCACCACAAGAAGAGGAGTTAAGCACACGATGAACAACACTGAGGTTCCAACCAACATCCGGGTCACTGCCATCATGCTTTCTGAGCTTCCGGTGGCAAAGGAGGTTTGCTGTCTCCATTTGATTGCTGACAGCAGTTTGGTGGCAGTGATGATGGTGGTGACGACGCTGACGACGAAGAAAATAGAAGGCAAGGCTGTTGCGTAGACAAAGATGTCAATGATGTCTAAGATTTCCTTGTTTTTCATGTAATATCTGTAGGATGGAAAATGGTAAACGGGATTAAATCTCTCTCTCTCTCTCTCTCTCTCTCTCTCTCTCTCTCTCTCTCTCTCTCTCTCTCTGTCTCTGTCTCTCTCTCTGTGTGTGTGTGTGTGTGTGTGTGTGTGTGTGTGTGTGTGTGTGTGTGCAAACAAAATAGTGTAGCTCACCAAAACACACACTAGAAGTCTGATCAGAATTCTTCCTCTTTACCATTTCTTTTACCTGATGTACATTACATTTATATACAGAGCTGATCAGATTTTTTAATATGAAAGATACAACAACAAAGCGAAATTAAGAAATGAAAGAAAAAGAAAGACAGCAAAACCAGTTGTTGTTTTTTTACCTGAACAAACAAAAAATTAGAGAAAAAAAAACTTTTTAATTTGCATTCCAACATGTATATATACAGGGAAGGCATTCACATCATTATGTTTGGCAAAATATTGAAATCAGGCCTCTAATAATGCACAGAAAAGTGTTCATTTACACACCTCATCTTACACTTCTAAATCTATTAGTGCAACTTGTTTTTGAAAAGAAAAAAAAAAAAAAAAAAAAAAAAAAAAACAAAAGGCACAAATGTTACGCAGTATCCATCAATGGTCTGTATGTCAGCCATCTAGTCAAAAAATCTGCATGGTTTAATTTCAAATATGCAATATGTTCCTCAATTTTGTATCTAAATTTTAATTTATTTATAAATACTTGTATTTGTGGCAGGGTGTTGTTTATTTTACAAATATATGTAATATTTCGCAAATAGTATTATAAAATAAAAGACGGTGTCGCCCACAATTGCATTGTCATAGCCAAATAGTACTAGTGCTTCTGTCAAAGGACATTTTCAGCATTCAAACATTTTCTTTCATTAAGCCAATGAAAGCATTCCAAAATACTTGTACATGGTGACATTTCCAAAACATATGATCAATGCTATCTTTGGATGTGCTGCAAAAACTACAGTTATTACTTTCAACGATTCCAATCTCCTTTAAAAAAACAAACATTTGTGCATAAACACCTGTGTAATATTTTCAGTTGAAACCACTGCAGCCCTACATCACGTATCTTATGCGCGTGCAAAAAAAAGGGATTTCCAATCATTTTGCATCAGCAATTTCATGTCCCATTTATCACAACATTTTGGCTTTTGATTATTCGCAATGATGATATCATAATACAACTTGGAGCCTTTATTTATATAGCGAAAAGATGTTTAAAAGCACAATGATGAGTTTATGTACTTATCGTTTTTTATAGTTATACCAGAGGTTTTCACATAGTCCATTATAGTCGATTTATAGCCAGCAAAAGTGACAAAATCAATATTTATATTATATTTTTCTTTAAAAAAAGTGCATGTGGCAAGAACTTTCCTTTGTCATCAAAAAAGGGGCGAGACAGTTAATATCTTTGCTACTTAGTTTTTTTCGATACAGCAGTTTTTTTTCGGCTAATCTTATCTGGCTTCTTATTCCAAACAAATTGGTAACAAGCCTGTTGACATGATTGAAAAAATATGTCTGGTGGGTTTGGTAATAGTAACCAGAGGTGTGTCAACTTTGAAAGGATAAGAGATTTAATATTGCTACCCTACCAAGGGGTGTTAACTGTCGTTTTATCCATATTTTGAATAAATGCTTTACATCTGCTAGTCTTTCTGAGTAATTTATATCTACACATTCTTTCAGGTCATTAGTGAACCACATTCCTAATACTCGGAATTTAGACGGATTCCATTCCATACCTAAATGTTCCATGTAACGAATTTCAGAATTTTTCTCACTTCCCAGCCAAACGACATTAGTTTTTCCTACATTCATATGAAGGCCCGACACAGAACCAAACCTATCAAGAACATCTATACAGTTTTCAAAAGAACTTCTATCTCCTGCGAGTAGGAATTCTGTGTCATCAGCGTACTGAGAAATCTTGTGTTCAACATTGTTCACTGAGATCCCATGGATACTGGAATTCTGTCTGACCATAATAGCCAATATTTCTACGCATAACACAAATATATAAGGAGATAGAGGGTCTCTCCTTGTCTGCAGCCTCGTTCAATTTTTAAACCAATCCGAAACCTGACCATTTACAATTACACATGATTTAATATTTTTATAGAACGTACCTATCCATCTACATATATCGTCTTGAAAACCAAATGCTTTCAGTACTTTAAACATAAAGTTCCAGTTTATCGAATCGAAAGCCTTTTCAAAATCTATATTCAAAAGCAATCCAAATCAAAGGGGTCCATATCTAAGAATTTTTGTTTAAATCAAAGAGGTCCATATCTAAGAATGTTTGTTTAAATTAAAGGGGTCCATATCTAAGAATTTTGTATGTAGTAGCTTAAAAGAGAATTTCACAAACTAGTCTCAAAAAAAAAAAGCGGGGAAAGGCGAGTGCACTACATACGAGACAGTACAATGCAGCAGCAAAATCTTTGAAAAACTATGACAAAAAAGGAATGGCAGCATGTTGTGAATATAGAACCCAAATTATATTTTTTAAGAGAGTTACGAATGAGAAATATTTGTTGTTCTTTTCTTCGTTTTGTAGGCAAATAGAATAGTGTCGATTATTAAAAAAAAAAGTGAGTGTGTTTGTTTTGTTTGTTTTTTTTTTACTTTGCGTGTAAATTACACTTTTTTTAAGAGAGTTACGAATGAGAAATATTTGTTGTTCTTTTCTTTCGTTTTGTAGGCAAACAGGATAAAGTTAATTATAAAGAGTGGATTTGTTTGTTTGTTTGTTTGTTTGTTTTGTTTTGCGTGTAAATTATACTTTTTTTAGAGAAAGGCTAATTAGAAATATTTGTTGTTCTTTTCATTCTTTTAGTAGGAAAATAGAAAGGTGTCGATTGTCAAGATGGGGTTTGGGTTTTTTTTTTCACTTTGTTTGTTATGGCCTTATTGCTCTATGCTATATATTTAAAAAAAAAAAAACATAAACAAACATTGTAATACAAAGAAATTCTGGAGAGTGAATCAAGTTGCATACGCAGTGCAGGTAAGATAGTTTTGAAAGACCAGAAGATTGAAAGTAATTTCAAAAGATGCTGTTTCATCAAAAACAATGATAAGTGCAATACACAATGAATAATGTGTCGGCCCTTTTGTTATAAACACATACAAAATGCTGACAAAAGAAATCCACTGCTGTGGGTCTACCAACCGAATCCGTAATCTGAAGCTTGTTCATAAGAGGGATCAGTAAGAAGAACGTCTAGAATGACCTGGACAACGGGTCTTCGGAGAAGGTCCTTTCATGCAAGTGCTTCTGGCGTTACTGTCTTGCTCCCTGGAGAGGCAAAACTGCTTCCAAGTATGGACTCCTGGACGTGGGTATGCTACAGCATTATTTTATTGCAAGCTGTATTCGAACCAGCCCCACGCACGCCCTGATGGTCAACCAAGTCAGCTGAAGACGGATGCTAGGCTGATGGACACCAGTTGTGAATTTAAAAATTCAAGCCCGGTAAAGTATACTTGTGCTCCTATTTCACATAACTCATAAAGTCATACGTAGACGCACCTTCATGGTGTAAGCCACATTTCTTCGAAGGACCAACCTAACTGGCATATTTTTCCGTAAATGTAGTACTTTTCTGTCAGATTTCAGCTTTAACTGGATTGGTTTCACAAACTAGTCTCCTAGGCCGTCAAGAATCTTTCATAGCCTTGCTTTTCACACTCAGCACTCATAGAATTTGAGGGATACCCTCAGCTTTGCTTGACGACAATGAAGCACAGCCGTGAAATCAGGTGGCACACCAAGCCATCCCTTGTTACCTAGTTGTTTGGGCCTCCATCGAATCCACTGTGTTAGTTTTTTTCTTAGATTAGCAGAGGCCAAAGGAGCAGTGGAATTGGCATAAACTGCAGGCGCCAGTCATTGACTTTGCCAGGGAGGCCACACTTTTCTTTTAACTGCAGGACTGCGTCTGCTCTTTGCTTGATTTTGTTTACTCTTTTTGTATCTTTCATACAATCATCACACCCACCTTCTAAAGCTTGTACTGGTTCTTCTGTGTGCGCTGGAAAGAATTGTTGGCTGCAATAGGTGTGATTTAGGTGCTTTCACTTTCTGTAGGCTTCGAAAAATCTTTAATCACAAACTCATTCTGTAGGAGGCAAATATATGTCAGACTTCTGAAGTACACTATGCGTTTCATCTTCCGTGGTGGAATGGACTGTTGTGTCATCCGTAGTGGCTTTTAGAAGGATGGGGGGTGGGTAGAGAGTGGTACCCATTTACGAGGCCTGTGCTAGACTCGTACTGCTCTTAGCTGTCTTCAACACGGCCACCATTGCCAGCACGAGTGCTGTTGGAGAAATTCTACAGCCCATCATTATGACGACTTCCGGATTAATCCAGTCTGTTGTGTCTTCCTTTGTAGAGAATCTACTGAGAAGTCGTTAAAAAGTACTGTTTATCTTTGTTGAATCTAGGTGGCGTGGAGGAGGGTGGAAATATAGGTTACATTCAAAGGTCTAGTTGAATCCGTTTGTGTGGGAGTGGTCCATTTGCATTTGCCAGATCAAAAGGTTAATGCAGGAAAGAAGAAAGAAAAGATCACTCATTAACTCTCTACAGGATCCAACAGTAAACAATTGGAAAATATAAAGAGGGACAACAACAGAACAAGACAGAAATTTGCCATTTTGACTCACAGGTAATGTACATGCAACAGCAGTATGAAGGCACTGAGGTGACGAGGAATGAGAGGGGAATGTAGAAGACAAATCAAAGAGCAATATTTGACGACAAGCGCAGAATGTCTTCGAGGCAGTTAGAACTGACAGTAGCAGACGAACTACTAAATTCTTATGTTAAAGAACATAGTGACCAGCTATTTCGTTGGTGCGCTGTCATATTTTTTCATCAGTCTTGATCTTTGTCAGCCGCACAGTTACTGCCGATTACGCAACTGGGCTGCCCGTGTGCTATTTTAGATAAACAGTTTATACCAGAATTTTTACTCATTTAAAAATGTTCGCCATACGTAGGTTTACACACATGTCACGTAATACTCTGACCTAACAAACATGATGCTTACGTGTTTGTTGCACAAAATTCGAATTTCCCAAAGAAACGTGTTACTTTTGACGACTTGGCAATAATAAAGAATGCATTGCTTTTTAGGATTCTGTCGTCGTTAAAACAAATAAATCTTTTTTAATTACACCTTTCATGCATCTTTGACCATAAACTCGTATAATTTTAGTCATAATAAACAGCATTAAATGTCAGACTTTAAGGTCACTTTTTTAATACATGTCAAATTGTTTGTACATATCATTGAACATGTCTTTCATCAGTGTCCAAAGCAATTGTTAGTGGTCAAAATTTCAAAGAAAATTTTCATTGGAAATTTTCTTGAAAATGTTATAGGTTACGGTCATTATGATTTGGTGACATTTCCATGGTGAAAATGGCTGTGGGTGTCGAGATCATACTTATCATTCTGCCAATTCAAATGAGTTATCCTTATACTTCCTGGTGACATGCATAGTCAAATTTTCACGCGCGCGCACACACACACACAACACACACACACACACACACACACACACACACACACACACACACACACACACATGCGCGCGCGTACACACACGCACACACACTCAGATGCTAGAACGCGCGCCACATACACTCACATACACTAACACAGAGAGAGAGAGAGAGAGAGAGAGAGAGAGAGAGAGAGAGAGAGAGAGAGAGAGAGAGAGAGAGAGAGAGAGAAACAGACGGATGGACAGACAGACCCAAAAAATATCTGATGATGACATTGGATGAGCCGACAAAGAAGCGGTAGTTGACCTCTGCCAGTACAAGGAAATTGATGGAGATGACCACAAGGTCCACAACGGCCAGGCAGAAGACACAGAAGTTGACCCTCCCTCAGCCCCTGTCTGTAGAACACAGCGGCACTGAGGATGTTGCCTGGAACCCCCACCAGGAATAAAATGGAGGTGAGGCTTGTTGATGTGATTGCCGATATCCAAAACTGTGTCTGAAAAACAGTCTGTAGGATCATCCTGGATAGCTAGCCAAATCGTTAGCATTTGGATAGACAGAGAGAGAGACAGACAGGCAGACAGACAGAGAGTCGGTGGAATAGATAGATATATAGATAAACATGCAGACAGATATATGTAGAGAGAGAGAGGCAGACAGACAGACAGACACAAAGAGAGACAGACAGGCAGAGACACAGACACAGACACAAACAGAGAGAAAGATATATATATATATATATGGGTAGGTAGGTAGGTAGGTAGGTAGGTAAACAGACAGACAGTCGGACATGTCAGGAGATTTTTTATTGGGTATGCAAAGGAATTCAAAATTAATGCTTTTGATGCACCGTTGTATCTTCTTTGTTTGTCTTTTTTAATTAAGAAAGACAGTGTTGATCAATAATGCGATGAACACTCTATGCCGCACCTAATGGCCTTTGAGATGATCAAAAAGGTGGGACAACAAGAAATCCGATAAGTACCAAGATTTTTTTTTTTTTTTTTTTTTTTTTGGGGGGGGGGGGTGCAAATTACAGTGTTAGTGAGCTGATTACTCGATTCATCAAGAAAAACAGACATATCCTTAAAATAAAAAATGACACTGTTTGACTGGGCTAACAATCGATCAACTTTGCCGAAGGATCTCAATGTCTTGCAAATATTCTGTAAGAAACGGAAACTTTAAGTCCATCCAGAAAAAAAAAGCATCTGAAGAAGTCCTTTTTCACTGGAGAAAAAGTTATGCTATAACTGTATCACTTTTTGTAATCAGATAAAAATTTGTTAACGATTAGGTGCTGGTTGTAGTTACACAGGTGCATATTTCACAGCAAAATTGCAAGCCGAAATCAAAGTTCACCTTTCTACCGACAGCTGGAAACCAAAAACTGACCTGTTGGTACCCGTTCGGAGCGTTTCCACCATATGATGATACCAAGATCATCATTATACCATTGTGAAACTTGAAGATTGAGAATGTTGATATTTTCTAAAAGCCACACAGAGACTTCTAAATATTTGTTCAGATTAAATAAAGATACCTCTTTAACTTATGGCAAAATAGAATCTTCCCTATCTGAGTCCTGCTGAAAGCATCATCATCATCATCATCATCATCATCATCATCATCATTATCATTATTATATTATCATTATTGTTGTAGTTACTATTATCATCATTGTAATTATTATCATTATCATTATTATTACTGGTTTCATTATGATTATTACTATTATCATTATTATAGTTACCATTATCATTATTATTATATTATTGTTATTATTATTTATTGTTATTGTTAGTATTACCATCATCATCATCATTATTAATATCATTATCAGTTCAGATAAAGCAGTCACAAATGAGCAGTCGAAGCTGGCAGGCATCGCCATGTTCCACAAGAGTTCATATTTATCTAAATGGTATAGAGGACTGAGGTAATTGTGCGCGACTTTCAATGACAGTAATATGTCTGAAAATCAATAATTATGAAAAAGGTGACTCGAGGAAATTATCTTAAACTGAAGTCTTTTACATTTCTGCAATCTTGTTAAAACAGGGCAGGGTATATGTTTCAACATGTTCCATCAACTCAGTGCCTGATGTCCAACACTCCCTGTCTCCAGTGTTAAAACAACACCATGGGACAAGAGCTTTAGGGCCAAGCAGGAAAGGAGGCATGCCAAGAGGCAACAGCGTACCCACTAGTCTAACAGTCACCGCGCATTTGTTTTCAACCAACAAAGAACTGCGTCACTGATTGGCACTATTGGTAATGCAAAGTTCACCCTTTACTTGTCAAAAAACCATGCATACACGACAGCCAAACAGCTCTTCACTGTAACAAATATTCTGCTTAGAAAAATGAATGGCACTCCTGTTCTTCAGCATTAAGCGTGCGTGAATTCCTTCAGAACTTTTCAAACTTTTTTCTTTTCCATTTTCACCTGCTGGAGAACAGTGGATCTGCTATGCATGCAATGTTTTCAGCTGGGTTACACAGCCAGTTTGTGCAGACAGCGTGTCTCATGAGTTCGGATCCCAAAATCATGTGAGTTTGATCCTGTTTCACTCCTTCTGCTGTTTCCATGTCTTGATGTGCCGTTGCTATACATTATGCATGCCATCCATTCTTCCTGGTTGTCTGGTTGTTGTTTTTCTGAAATTTTCGAATCTGCTGCTGTTCTGCCATTCATCAGGAAATCTTGTTTGGGTCATAATTGTTTGAAAAATCATTGAACTGTTCCCAATTCATACTTGTATCAAACTTGCTTTAAAAAAAAACATACAATGTTGTAATGTCTCAGCTCTTATCGCACTTAGACCAAAATTGTCTGGTTAATCCTTAGCAGTACACCAACACACGTGGTCACTGACAAAAACTGCTCGTCTTTGGTGGCCAATAATTTGTCTTCAAAACTGTACGATGACAAAATATCCGTTCTGGTCTTTGAGGCTTGTCAGCGGCCTTTAACATCATTTACCACTTCATCTTCTTGACCAGGTTGAAAACTTCGTTTGGTATTTTACAGAATCCAACAAGATCCTGGCCCATTCTCCCGACAGAACAGACTTCAGAGGCACGTGATAATGTTATCAGCTTCAGCATTTTGGAAACACATCATTGTCATAACTTTGTCTACAGAAAACCACCTTATCATTAAGTGTCTCATCCTAAACGGTTACATCAGGCACACTTTATAAAACCTTCGACAAAACGCGATTTCTTCTAGTTCTTCATATACTTACCTGTTCACTGACAACAGGGAAAGAGGTCTTATTCAGTGCATATTGCACAGAATAAGACCTCTTTCCCTGTAGCTGCTTGACTACGTGCGTTGGGTAAACATTTGGCTGGTGTGGTAGATTTCATCATTATTCTCTGCATCTCCAAACAATTTCAAATGTGAAAAATGATTGCATTAGAATGAACCATTCTCCAAATTTTGTTCACAAGTTGCTGATTTCTATTTCTTCCCCTGCCTCTTCTGCTCCTATTCCTCTCCACTTTCACCTCCATCCCCCACTCAAACTCCAGACCCAATCATTTTGTGTTATATTGACTGTGTAATAAAGTGGGTGATGTTTATAAAACCCATCCGACAGTCCGATTCTTCACATTTGATGGTTTTAAAGGGCGTTCCGCAACTGCGCAATCGTTGAAATCGTACGAATTACAATAGTTGTTCAAGAACAGTAAAATAGACCATAAAACAAAAGGCATAAAGGAAACAACGAAGAAAACAGCACAGAACAAAAGACAGAAAGAGGAAATTGGAGAAGGGAAGTCCAGTCATATCACGTGATTTACACTCCAGCTGACCACAAAGTCCAAATTTGCGCGGCAAGAAAGGAAGGAAGGAAGAGGGAAGAAACAGTACAGACTGTTAACTCTACCTCGTCACTGATGAGGTTCTCTGCGTTGTCTTGAGGAGTGACTTCCTGCCGTAGTACCAGAACACCCATGTTCTAGTGCAACATCACTGGCAGATGCCTCAGTCGATCCCTCATGATGTGCAGATGACGTCACTGTGACGTCGAAGAATTCTGTACTTTGAGTGGGCAAGCCGATGAAGCCAACAAGGTTCATTATCTTAATAACGGATGTACATTCGGGTTTGTTTTTTTTTTTTACTTCCTTTTTAATGATCTTTCAGTCAGCTAAACCATGCAGACTCCAGGGCGATTCCAGAGCACTGAAAATGAGTCACATAATATGATAGAGAATCAAACTAATGATTCCTAATAACTACGCACCCCCACCCTCTCTCTTTCTCTCTCCTCTCTCTCTCTCTCTCTCTCTCTCTCTCTCTCTCTCTCTATTCTCTCTTCTCTCTCTTTTTAATCTCTCTCTCTCTTGAAAGATACATCGACAGATAGATACAAAAGTTATTGTAACTTTTCATCTATGTGTCTCTTGTTGTATGTATTCAAGGATTCCATCTTGGTCTTCTTTTTTAACTCTCAAATACGTTTTTTTTTTTTAAATTCTGAGTTCATTACATATTTTTGATAACCATTCTTTATATCACTCTCCTCCATTTCCCTCGTCTGCCCTTCACTGTGGGTCGTTTTGAGGAGTCCGTTTATTCGTAATGTTCCCCCGGTGGTGTCGAGAATACGAGAGAGGAGAGAGGTCGGTGTGTGATGACTATAGGTGGACTGTCCCAACCACGACCAGCCGTGTGCACGGATGACTTTGCATGGCATAAACAAAGGGTTGTGTTTGCATTATAGAAGTCAAGGATTCCCATGGTGAAGAGTTTGATATCTACACTTTGTAATCCCTTTTTTTCAATTCGTCTTTCCCTCGTTATCTCCATCTTCCTCCTCCTTTTAACATCAATTTTAAATCTTTCTCATAGGCCCTGAGGGCTACGATACCCGCATTTGTGTTTCTCCCTATTGATCTATTCATCCTGCTATTTTCTTCTTTTTTTCTTTGTCCACCTGAAAAAGACTAACAGGTTGAGGCTCGTCACTTAAGCGTTGGTTGAGCTCCTTTGTCAGCTTGACCTTTGATCTTATTGAAGAAACAAACATACTCACTTAAAGTCATGATCAGGGATATCATTTTGCAGGAGCTAAAAGCATACATTGTTACATATAAGCACACATTCAGACATGAATGCGTACATGCATGTACAAACACACACACACACACACACACACCACACACACACACACACACACACACACACACACACACACACTTTTTTTCCTCTCCACACTTTCGTTTTGGTTTCATTTTACTACCCTTCCTGGCTGCTTTGTGGGTGCGGTTGGATTCTTTTATGAACCCTTGGTGGCTGAGAACACCCACAGAGTTATTGACTGTGATTGCCTCTATTTTGACGCTAAGAGCACAGACACGGTCAGCCGTGTCTCCCTGAGGAGTCCGATCCAGCTGACGAAAGGGACTAGGAGCAGGGGAAAACCAATAGAGCTGTGTCCTGGAGGGATTGCGGTGGTTCCCTCATGCAGCCAGTGAAGGGGTTTTCATACTTATAATGTATTTTATTTCATGTTCCCAGTTTCTTCACTCTTCAACCCCCCTCCCACCCCCCCCTCCTCCCTTTTATAGTTCAAATCGTCGATCTATAATGATGGAAATAATTGAGGGTAGCCTGCACGTTGTTTTCCCCATCCCCCACTGTTCCACTGTTCGCATTACTATATATCACCTCCTACCCCACTATACCCCTACCATACCTATACTTATCATATATATTACCTGATTGGTGTGTGTGTGTGGGTGTGTACGGTGCTCTTGTGTGGTGTGGGTGTCGTGTTGTCCGTCGTCGTGTGTGTGTTGATGCTGTGGTGCCGGTTGCGTGGGTTATCATCCACTTGCACCTACAACGTACACCGGCATTATGCCCACGCACATACACCCACATAAGGCCCCTCACACACCGACTACCACTGACCAAACACGCCCATGGACGCATGTTCTTTTGTTACAAGCCCATTACTATGTAACTGTAACACCTGTAGATGTATTCAATGTCGCCGCGTTAATCCGTTGTTTCCATTCCCGGATTTCGTTTTCCACAGTGGCCCCTATACACAGCAAAAGGTTGCTCATCCAGATTACTCTTTCACTGGACACCAACGTTTGTGACACACACTGCCTTTCCCACGTAGAAAGGCGTTGTTTCCCTTGTTCACGCTAGTCCTAAGATCCCAACTGTGTGACAGTATTGTTCTACCCCACCCCCCCTAGTGTCCTTTGTCTGATGTGTCGTGTGCACACCAGTTGCTACTTTTCATTGATCATTTGCTCGCGAAATAGTCAGAAGCTGCGACCATGCCGACTTTCTCAATTTTAAGTGGGTTTGTGTGTTTGTCTTTGCCCTCATAAAGTTTCCCCTTCTTTGTCACCTTTACATTTATCAAACCCTGAGTTATATTGATATCTATACTGCTTCTTCACTACCTATCCACGTACTATTCCACGAGGACACACCTGTGGCCACCCCTCCCTCAAGTTTTTCTCGGCATCTATACCCCCCTTTCCCGTCACCCACCACGCTGCACATTTTAACGGCACTCCCTTGACATTCTACACGAACCACTTCCCCCTGGCCTT